>CM067523.1:12160461-12287961 GCA_034509495.1 Acestrorhynchus altus | reverse complement strand
AGTGAAAGGGGATTACAAATGAAAACACAGGAACGTCCCTTACCTCAAATAGAAGGTGAGCAAGGTGGGTGGGGAGATTTCTATGAAGCTGGAGTGTTTGGGTGTTTTGTGTTGCAGATCATTATGAAATTTTAATTAAAATTTACAGCTTGGCAAAATTCAAAGCAAGCTTTTTAATGACCTGTTGCCAAATAGCACCTTCTTCAAATTATGTTGCCAGTGGCAATCATTGGGGGCCAAGCACTTTGTGCCAGTACATCACAAATGATGGGCAGTGTTTTTAGACTGGCTTTATTTATAACAGATGTGAGGTTCCAAATAGGAACTAAGGTAACATTACCAAGACATGACAAAAATGTTGGTTTCATATTCTCATATTCATTTTTTTGTCAAATTTTCGTAATGTTGTATAACATTTTTCATCTGGAAAAATCAGCATTAGTAACCAAGGCTACCAATTTCTGTGCACTGTGATAACTGTGAGAGAGCTGATTTAAATCTCAGTGGCAATCATTGGGGACCAAACACTGTGCACTATTATAGTGCCACCAGAACATGCATGATTTTAAAGTGGCCTTATTTATAATGAACACTATATGTCCAAATGTTTGTGGACACTGCTTCTGATGATTGCATTCAGCTACTATATGTTGCACATATTACAGACAGAACAATGCAAACACATGGCTTGTCTAATTCCTATTGAGAAGTCTTACCAATAGAAAAATAGCCCCATGTCTAATGCCAGGAATGGGCTAGTACAGGGTGCTATTGGTTTGCTGGCCCATCCTCAGGGGCAGGCAGTAGTCCATAGTGGGCCAGTAATGGCACTTAAAATCATAAAAATCTACTTGGAAGAAACGTTGTATAAATGAAAATCGAGAGATCAAGTGTTCAATCATTATGTTAAAACATTATTAGAAATGAATGAATAATGGAAGGCTATAGGAGAATATTGAAGAATTCAAGAAAATATTGAAGTTTTGGGTACATTGCCAGGAAACTTCCTAGATCTGAATTCTATTGAGAACCTGTGAGAGCTGCCTGCCCGGCCAGTGGTCGTGATGGGAGAGCCTTAGTCAGGGAGGAGACCAAGAACTCAGTGGTCACTCTGACAGCTCCAATGTTTCTCTGTGGAGAGAGGAGAACCTTTCAGAAGGAAAAGTATTTCTGCAGCACTCCACCAATCAGGCCTGTATGGTAGATTGGCCAAACAGAAGCCACTCCTCAGTAAAAGGCACATGACAGCCCTTCTGGAGTTTGCCAATAAGCAACTTTTTGGATGCCACACCTCATGCATGGAGGAAACCAAGCACTGCTCATCTCTCAGGAACTGAGAGGCTAGTCGGGGTTGAGGGAAAGATGACTGCAGCAATGTACACAGACATCCTTGATGATAACCTGCTCCAGAGTGCTCTGGACCTCAGACTGGGTTGAAGGTTTATCTTCCAACAGGACAACGACCCTAAGCACACAGCCAAGATAACAAAAGGGTAGCTTTGGGAGAACTCTTTGAATGTCTTTGAGTGGCCCAGCCAGACTCAAAAACAGGTTTGCCAGGCTTGCAGAATCATACTCAAAAATACTTGCGGCACTTTCTGCCAAAGGTGGTTCAACAATGTATTGGGCTGTGAATACGTATGTACATTACATTTTTGTGGTTTTTGTTTTGTTTTGTTTTTTTTATAAATTTGCAAAGATTTCTAACACACTTTTCTTACTTTGTCGTTGTGGGGTATTGTGTGTAGAATTTTAACGGGAAAAGATGAATTGAATCCATGTTTGGAATAAGGTTGTAGCATAAAACTTGCAAAAAGTGAATGCTGTGAATACAGATGCGCTGTAATCATACTTCATTATACCATATAGACATCTGACAAAAGGTTCTAAAGAACTTAGGCAGCAAAGTCTGTGCAAAAATTTGTGCCATTCTCAAACCATATGGCCAAGGCGGCAGACTGATAGTCAGCTTTCAGATAGAAATAAAGAAGTACACATGACTTGACTTGGTATTTTTTAAGCTGCTGTTCAGGCTCTAATTCTCACATTTCCAGTGTCTGCACATGAGAACATGAAGATAAAGCAATTTTACTTAAGTTTTGTTTTCTTGTGGGCTGTTATGCTTTTTAGTTATGAACAGGTAGATTGTGAGGTGAAAAAGATTGAGAACTCCTGTGCTAGAGGAGTATAAAGCCCCCCAACATTGAGCTGTGAAGCAGTGGCACTGTGCTCCCTGGAATGAGTGTTCCATCCAGTACTTTTGGGATGAGTTGGGGAGTTGGAGATGAGGTGGGATGGTGATCATCCAGCATCAGATCTAAATGTAATCATTTTAGCATTTTTCCAAACAAATCTAGTAGAAAGTCTTCCCTGGGCAGTACAGACATTTAATCCAGCAGGTGTCCCAATACATTGGTACATATCGTGAGTTTGAAAAGAAGATCGTGCACCTGGCATGGATTTGAATAGTTGTTGAAATAATTAACAGCAGAATGTTTAATGTAGAATTTTTTATTTTTTTTTTATTTTGGAACACCATGTGATTTTATCTTATTCTGTGTCCGAGTGTTTACTTTCAGATTATCATGTTGTTTTTTGATGTAGGTTCAACATCAGCTTTTTTTTCCACCTGGCCAGCATCTGTTCTTATTATTAAAATTGCAGTGAATAAGCAAATAGCCATTATGTGACCGTGGTAATTTCTATATGCCATTTGGTAAGCTGTTCTCTGGCCCAAAACAAAACAGCACATTATTTGAACTTCAACAGAATAAGCAGGTTTTGTGCTTAGATTAATGTTTTTGTCTTACCGATTGTTTTCAGGATAACCAGCTGACGTCGTTGCCGCTGGACTTCGGCACGTGGACCAGCATGGTGGAGCTGAATCTGGCCACCAACCAGCTGACAAAGATCCCAGAGGATATCTGCGGCCTTGCATCCCTTGAGGTACGGTACACACCCTGTTTTTCATGTAGCCATAGACGTATGCTTAGGTCACATCAACATTTCCATTTTTTAAAATAATGGTGCTGGCTTTAGGATGTAGCTTGGTCTAGAGAGCAAGGCCTTTATACACTTCATAAATATAATCATTAATTACCAAAATTGGAAAAGAAAGCGCAGAATGCTTTTCCTGTGAGAACTGTCATAACAAAATTCACCTTTTGGCCTCAAATCCCATTATAAATAATAATCATCAGGGTACAAGTGCTGTGTGCCATTATGGAGCCAGTAGAATACGCATGATGGGCAACATTTTTAGATCGCCCTTATGTATAAAAAATGAGGGGTCTCAGGAGGAGATTCTTGTGTATGAAGTTCCCCCTCACCTTTTCACAAATTGTGAAATTGGGTGCTTGGTTTCTAAAAGCAGCCCAAATACTTTAAAAATGAAAAATATAAGAAAACTGCTTAATTGATTAAAATGGAGGAAACTCTTTAAGAATTTTTGGGAATTCTTGGGTAGTATGATTATACTTTTTTTTAAGTTACAAAAGGTTATAATGTAAACAGTATAATGTATCCTAAACATATTTGCATAACATGTAGCTACTTTGTTGCTTTTCTTTCATTGAAGGTATTTTAGGCATATTAGTAGATTCATTTAATATTTTTCTGAACATTTCCCACAGTTTATTTAAATATTCTATTATTGAAGATACAAAGATGGATCACTTTAGTGCAGTATTGCATTTCTAGTTATGTTGAATATAATGGCAGTCATTTTAGCTGTTTGTACATTGCAATGTAGCAGTTAATAATTTTCCTGTTATCTTTATATATTTAAAATTGGGCTGGGCGATATTTCTAAGAAACTTATATCTCGATATGTTTGAGAGAAGTGACATGACAAACGTGTAATGTTAAAGTATCATTATTTAATTGTAACACCAGAAACACAACATGCTGTGTAGTTAAATAGTAACCTTTAATTACAATGTCTCTGTGGTATAGTTAGTACTCTGTAGAGTGTCACCCCTGTGGAAACCAGACCATTTTCACATAAACAACAATTTTCACATTCTTTATCAAATTAAATTGTAAACAGAAGGTAACATCCATAAAAGGTACAATATATTGTTACAGTCGTTTATTTGTATTTTATAAAAACAATATGTTGATATAGTGATATTTTCAATATACTGTCAAGTACTAACTTAAAATTAATGCATTGTCCATTTGTCCAGGGGTAGCTACTTTGTTTATATATAGACACTTTCCATGTGATTTGCCCTGAGATGCCATTTTGTGCCCTGATGAAGGCCTGTGTAGGCCACAATGTGTTGGCATTTTATTTTTTGCCATGTTTCAATAAAGGCCTTTTCTAGATAGTGTGCCCAGGAGTTCTTTTGCTCTAGGTATTTCTTCACCTCCTGTCCAGTGTGGATGCACATGCCTTGCATTCTCTTTGACACTCCCAGAGCATTCCCTGTTTTCTTACTACTGCACCCACTCCCCAGGAGCACCTATCCTTTTGTCTGCACCATTGTGACCCCAGCAGCGCTTCTTCATTTTGTTTTTTAAAATTAATACATTTTTAAGTGCCCTACAGAACTCCATAAAACAACTGTCTTTGCAGATGTGTTTTTATACCTCATTTCTGCATTTACCTCTGTGTCTTTTTGGTACCTACAGGTTCTCATATTGTCCAATAATCTTCTGAAGAAGTTGCCTCATGGAATTGGTAATTTGAGGAAACTACGAGAGCTCGACTTGGAGGAGAACAAGTTGGAGTCTCTCCCGAATGAGATTGCCTACCTTAAAGACCTACAGGTATTCAAAGTCCTTGTAAGACTTTGAATAGACTTTTGCTATTTCTCAGATGCAGTCATTACCAGTAAAATGAACTGGTTAATAGCTGTACATTATTCTCAGACTTGTAGCCAAACTCTAGTTAACTTGCCAATCCATTAAACTCTTTGTTGATGGTGTGTAGATTCCCTATACAGCCACTCATGTATTACTGGTTTTAAGAGGATTTTTTGTTTTTAGAAACTTGTGTTGACTAATAACCAGTTGACCACATTGCCAAGAGGGATCGGCCACTTGACCAACCTCACTCACCTGGGGCTGGGAGAGAACCTCCTGCAGCACCTGCCTGAGGAGATTGGTGAGTACAGTAGAGTATGCAAGCTTAGACTCACAGTTTTTCTCATGAAAGCAAGGGTTTTTGTTTAAAAAATTATAATTAAAAAATGTTTTATAGCTTTTTATGATCTGGAGAGGAGTCGTTGCAACACAAACTAGTATAACAGTTAACATTAGTATTTTGAGATTAGAAATGATGTGAACATCTTAAAGGTATTTTTCTTTTTTATATTGACCAAATTGTTTTTGTTTTGAAATAAGCTCCTTGAAGAAAAAGTACAGTATTTTACGGACTGTAAGCCGCTACTTTTTCCCCTCACTTTAAACCATGCAGCTTATGATGAGGTGCAGCTTTGTTTTCTTATATATGTTATTTTCCAGGGTGCGGCTTATAGTCCAGAAACAGGCGGCTTTTCCAGGGTGCGGCTTGTAGTCACCCTTCATCTTTATTGTGGTAGTAACTTCAGGCTCCTGCAGATAGATTTGCATGAGAATGATCAGTTTATAAATACCTGCAGGGTGTACAACAGGATTCGTAGATTAAGAAGAGTTGGTGCAGTGCAATTCTTGTTGAATGTGTGGAAAATGGGTCATAAAGCAGATGTTAATTGGCTAAAAGGACTGATTGCATTTGTGCCAATGGCTACAGTGTGAAGGAAGTGGCTGAATTTGCAGGTGTATCTCATGCACTCATATGGGTCTATCAGCTGTGGTCGAAATCCCAGTCTACAGAAAATCCTTCTCAGAATTGTTGCTGAAAGACAAAACTGATGGACAGGAACCATTGCTGTGTTTCATGGCTAGTAAATGAAAATCACTTCAGGTAAGACTGCTAGAAGTCAGAATGGAGGAAACTGCAGAGCGGCACAAGAGGCCTTTGCTTACTCCTGCTTACGAAGTTGTCCAGTTACAGTTGAGACACACACTTAACTGTTCATGATTGGAAACTGGTCAGATGATGAATCTGGTCTCATTCTTGCCGTTCTTTTCATTGTAAACCTCAGGAAGCCTTTGGTAAGGACTGTATGAATGTGTGGTTCAAGCTGGAGATGTTTTAATTATGTAGAAATCACCAATTCTCAAACTGCTTGAAAGCATATGTTAATCTGCTTTAAGTAGATATAACATCCGAATATTTAATTTACAGCATAAAACTGAGGTATTATTATTATTGTTGCTGTTGTTGTTGTTGTCGTTGTTGTTAAAATTCTGTGAACTTTATATCTGCACATGTACTTCAGAGGCTACAACTGGATTAAAACCAATCCACCACCTTTCTTACAGGCACACTGGAGAACCTGGAGGAACTGTACCTGAACGACAACCCCAACCTACACAGCCTGCCGTTTGAACTGGCGCTGTGCAGCAAGCTGTCCATCATGAGCATCGAGAACTGCCCCCTCAGCCACCTCCCGCCACAGATCGTCGCTGGAGGCCCTTCGTTCATCATCCAGTTTCTCAAGATGCAGGGACCCTACCGTGCCATGGTCTAAATGCCCAGCCCCGTCAGGGTGCCAAGCACTGTACAAACGAACAGACAAAAAGAAAAAGAACAACAGCAGAAAGGAGAAAACACAAAAATATTCAATGTTCAATTTAAGGACATCCTTGTCATTTATAGATATATGTCAGAGACGACAAGGCAGATTTACTCCAAGCTGGATCACTGATCATGCCAATAGACGAATCATAACCTGTTAGGACCCTTTCCACCCAATCATATGTAACAAAAAAAAAACAGAAGAAGAGGAATGATTTCAAAGACTTCTGTTGCCAAACTGGGCGATGTTTTAGGAGTACGGATGCTGAAGCGCACTCTTTCTCTCTCTCCCTCTCACTCTGAGCGTTTTGCCAACTTCATTGAGTCCTCTTAATGATTTTAACGCGAGACAAACAGTTGTATGCAAAAACAAAAGGAAAATTCATTTCATCATTTCATTTTTTGCTGCTGCTGCCATAACCTACTTTTTTAAAGAATTATCAACTTGATATTCCCTGATTTTTTTTTTTTTTTTTTTTTTTTTTTAATTAGATTTTTTTCCTTTTTAAAAATCATCCCACGCCATATGGTTCCTTTTGGTTTTGTACAGAGGTTTTATCTGTTGGGTATCTGAGAACAAGTGTAGTTGTTAAACCATCTCTTTTTATATATATAATATACATATATAAATATATAAATATATATACATTGAAATTGTGCCTATCCAGCACGATTTGCTGGTTCCTTTCTGAACATAATTGTTCTTGAGGTGTTTCATACAAAACCGATGATTTTACGAAAGTATAATTTATTGAATAATTCCTTTATAGAACTTTTTTTTATTATTTCAGAATGTTTGGTTTTTTTAATATATCCATTCCCATCTACTAACAGATTGAACAAATGTCTTGTGTTGAAACTTTCTGATGGCTGTATCTGCATAGTGTTGATGCGGTTTATTGCAGCTTCCTTGTCTAGTGATTTGCAAAAAGTGTAAATGATAATAAAGCGATTTAATTAGAGGTTCACATGCTCTGAATTGATCACCACAACAACTGCCATGCAGGTTAGCCACAAAGCTAAATTTATGTTGGATTTTGTACCGCTGGATTGGCAGGTGTTTGCAGGTGGCTTGGGGAGGTTACAAATGCTTCTTACGAATCAAGTGCGGTTGGTGTCCACTGTTTTTCATTTTTTCTGCCATATCTTCAGTGCTCTAGGCTGCGTCCAGACCTGCGTACATATACACTCTAGGCAAGAAGGGTTCTGTATAGTACTGAAAGGGTCTTTTGAATGTATAGATTTGCATCACAGAAATAAGCATTGAAACCAGACAAGGAACCAGTTAACCAGTATGTGGTTTTGAATGCACATACTGTTCTATACACACATTATGGACTGACGTTTTGGAACACCTGCTCATTTGTTGTTTGTTCTAAGACCATGGTTATTAAAAAAAGTTTATCCTGCTTTTAATGCAGTCTCGACTGTCCAAGGAAAGCATTCGTCTAAATTTTAGAGCATTGCTATGTTTGCATTCAGTGACCAGAGCACAGAGAACACATTTCCATGCTGGGGTGCTTTTTACCCCTCTAGCCCCCCTCACCTGGCATTAGGCATGGTGCCAATGGGTTCCTGTTTATCTGCCCAAGAGAGTTCTATTCTTTTGGCACTATAGGGACAAGACAAGCTGTGTGTGCATTTGCACATCTATGTCAGCAATAGGTGCAACTCCAGTGTCTGAATGCATTCCGGAAGGGGTGTCCACAAACATTTAGACATATAGTATACATGCTGTACTAATAAACCTCTACTTATGTTCTTCTGTTTGGTGGTGTTCCATCTATTTAGTGTAGCATTCTGTGATTTGGGATGCAGCCTTGGCCTGTTGTGTTGTGTGAGTATGCACAGAATAGTATGTATAGTATACTGCACATACTATACTAATGAGTACTCTTTCGACAAGTTAGTACACTGGTGTATCTGGTATGCAGCCTTGGCCCCTGTTCATTGTATAGGCTTGTGTGGTTTTGGATGTTGCCTTCTCATTAGCACAATGTGTATAGTAATACTCACACAGCATAGTATGTACAGTACTATACTATGCAATACTGTCTATAGTATGGTCTGTTGTAGTGCAGGGTTTAGGACCATGTCCAAGGCCAAACACTATACTTCACATACCCTATACTATATGAGGCTATACTTTGTTTGTACACAGTAATAGTATATTTAACTACACTGTACTAATGAATGTACAATTTTGACAAGTACGTAAGTGCATTGTATTAAGTACACAGGAAGTGTGGTTTTGGATGCTGCCTAAGTTGCTGGTGTAGTATAGTGTTTGGTTTTGGACACAGCTGTGTACCTTGTACTATATTGGACTGTAGTATATACACTGTGCTATAGATTGTATGCATATTGTAGTACAGTGTGTATAGTCTACTACTCATACTAGGCAGTGTTAATGTATACTATACATACTAGGCATACTGTACTGAGTGAACTCTTTGACAGGTTACTAAAAGTACAGCAGAATGCAGCCTTGGTCTGTTGCATGGTGGTTATGGATGCTGCCCATGTTGCCTGTTTAGTAAAGTGTTTGGTATTGGATGCAGCCCTTAGCCCTGTACTATATGAGGCTATGCTATGTGTACTATGCAGTACATAGTGTATAGTATAGTGCACATACTAAGCTGTGTTTAATATTACACTATACTTTATGTCCTGTACTATAAAAATTATTGTACTATTTTGACAAGTTACTAAATATAACAGTATGCGGTTTGGGACGCAGCCCTAGTTTCTTTGGCCTGTGGCGCTGTGTGATGCTCTAGTTTGTGCACTTGTGTTCCTTTTAGAAATGTTTAGCCAGAATGTAGAACTCTATCCTGATATCAGTCAGAAATCTACACTCTTGCTCATATTCTAGGTGGTACAGAAGTGTGCGTATTGGAGCACAACCCAATGTTAACATTACCGAGCTTTATCTTTCGGTTGTTTTTCCCCCTCCTTGCTCACACTGGCGCACACTATTTCCAACTCTGTTTCCAATTTTACTTTATTATTTTTTTTAATGCACTTTGTAAATGAAATCCGGCATCCTGCTTGACTTTAAGGGGGCCGGCTCGTGTTCCGATTTTAAGCCGTGTGAATGGGGGGCATTTTTAATCTTATAGTGAAGTATTTTATGCTTTATTTGATCACTCTATCATGTTATGAATTATCTTGTTGTCAAATGAATACGAGTTTTGCCTCAGCAGATTTAAAAGAAAAAAAAATGTACTGTCAAGCTGATTTTTTTCTGAGACTTTTATTCTATCAACTTTTATTAAATATTTTTGATTTTAAGCTGTATGTCTGAATAGTCTGTTGGTGGTTTTTTTTTTTTTTTTTTTTTTTCTTTTTTTTCTTTTTTGAAGAAAAGTCCCATATCTTTGGTATTATAACTGCTTTGTTTTGCAAAGTATTGAATTTGAGACCCTTGATGTTTGATGAATGTTTTTTGTCCTTTTTTTAAGAATGAAATTGTCTTCATACTGTAAATTTTACAAAGAAGTTTCACTCGTTTATCCCTTTATCGGCCCACTTTTTGTTCTTTTCAGTAGTCTCTTTGCTTTTATTTTCTGGGAGAAGACAGCAGTGGTGGCGGGGGTTCACAACAAGAAATGGCACAACCTGTCCCTGCATTCATGGACATAAAAAAGGAAAACATATTACACACAAATGTATACACATACACACCAACACAAACATAATGCTGTAAAACGACGCTCCCCAGCAGAGACGAAGAGCTACACCACCGCCCCGGGGCAAAAACTCGAGCCTGGCGTCAAAAAGTCAGCAGCAGCACAGACTGACAAAGACAAAAACAAACATTAAATAAGTAAACAATTGTAAAAAGGGCTTTTTTCTGTTCCCGCTTGCTGATTCGCCAGAGGCATTCCTGCTTTTGTATAAAAGCTTAGAAAAGGAAAAAACAAAAGTACATTGATGAGTTCCTCTTGTGTAACTGCAGTTAGCTGTTGGCAAAATGGAGTTCTGGTTCTTCTGATTATTGTTCAGTGCTAATAAATGCCTTGGAGTTCTTGGAGTGAAACGTGCATTAGGAACACAGCAGCACAGCCGTGTCCCGTACTGCATCCATGTTCCTTTTTCTTTCTTTTCTTCCTCCTTTTCCATGTTAATGTGCCATTTCTTAGGGGAGGCTGGTGTGATCAGTGATGGATGGAGCGTTTATCAGAAAATCAATAAAGGAGAAAAAGAACGGGTCGTCAGCTCACCTGGAGTTGTCTGTGATTCTTACAGTTCAGTTTAGAATGTGTGTGAATCTCTCTCTCTCTCTCTCTCTCTCTCTCTCTCTCTCTCTCTCTCTCTCTCTCATTAGATGTTCTTGTTTGATAAAAATGCAATCTCAATTTGGAAAATCTATAAAATGAACTGACTTTAAATGTGAACACCGCTCCCAGAATATATGTACGGCTTTGTTTGTTATCGTGAGTTTTGGTCAGACAGGTCTTCTCGCTGTACCTTACTGAGGTCGTCTCATTGCGCATGCTTTCCATTATGACCCGAGCTGGTGTGTTATTAGCATCCTTTGCAATGACTCAGAGAAGAGTTTGAAAACAATTCAAGCATTTGGAAAAGTTCAAGAGGGGTTGTGGGGTTGTGGTGCATTCCACTTACTGTGTATCACTGCTCGTGTGGATTTTATCACAGCACACTGTTGGCATCTTGGAGGCCTTCAGGAGCCACTGAGAGGGAGAACCAATGGATTGACATGCGATGTTGTGACGGGAACTACACAATATTAGGCTACTGTTAATGTTATGGCTGATTGTTGTGTGTATGTTCTCTCTTTCTCTTCCACTTTCTTTTCTCACTTTTCTATTTCTCTTGTTTCCTCACTCTTCCATTCTCTCATTCTTCATCACTCTCTTTATTCTTTTGCTTTCTTACTCTTCACTTCTTTCATGCTCTTTATTTCCTCCTCCCTACTCATTCTCTAATATATCTATTTCTCTCTCTCTCTCTCTCTCTCTCTCTCTCTCTCTTTCTCTCTCAGACAAGAGTTTTGATTAGAGCAGAAATTCACGTGAAGCTGTTCGTTTCGTTGCTCCTGTGGGATGTTATAGTGACGTATTTGGGTCTCACACACTGACCCTAGGTCAGCACGCTTAGCTCATTATATTCAGGCTCTGGTCTGCCTGGTCAGAACGGCAAATTCCGTCCCTGCTATTAAAATAGGGGTGGATCTCAGTTTAGTCAGACAAATCATGCCTGTCCAACAGTACAACAGCATACACTCACCAGCCATAACATTACACTGTACACAGTGAACACTGATCTGGTTCCAGTGGCTCCTGTTAAGGGGTCGATATTAGTCAGCGAGTGAACAGTGGCTTCTGTGAGATGATGTGTTCTAATAGGAAAAATGGACAAGTGTAAGGATCTAAAACCAAACTGTGATGTTCTAGACCAGGGGTTCTCCACCTTTTCCACCTGTTTATAATGTTTATAGCGTAACGACCCCCAAGAAAACAAAACAACTTTTAATGTACATTTTTTTTTGCCTTTCAGACAATGAAAATGTGAGACTCAGGGCCTGATTTCCAGTTGTGCTCAAAGGTTTACATCCCCTGGCAGTATTTTTGCTTTCTTGGCCTTTTTTCAGAGAATATGAATGATAACACAAAAACCTTTTTTTCCTCTCATGGTTAGTGGTTGGGTGAAGCCATTTATCATCCAACGACTGTATTTTCTCTTTTTAAATCATAATGATAACCAAAAACATCCAAATGACCCTGATCAAAAGTTTACATACACTGGTGATTTTGCCCTGAGAACAGAAGTTGACACAAATGGGTTTGAATGGCTACTAAAGGTAACATCCTCACCTGTGACCTCTTTGCTTGTAGTCAGTGCATAAAAGCGAGTGAGTTTCTGGGATCCAGACCGACTTTTGTTTCTGACGTTCAGCCAGATGTTTCTGGATTGTGAGTCACGGGGAAAGCAAAAGAACTGTCAACAGATTTATGGGAAAAGGTAGTAATAAGCCATTGCATCATCTATAAACCATTGCATCACCCTTTGGCATTTGGCTTATCCAGAGCAAAACTGCTTTGCTGTTCACTCAGAAAATATCCTTACAGTAGCTACTTTGCAGAGACTCTACTTTGTAGAGACTCGTCACACTTAGATGCTGCCAAATGCAAATGTGAGAATGGAGACCTTGATACCCAATGCTCAACATATTTCACTTCATCACACAAGACATAAATATAAGCCTTTAACGTTTAATTCTCTTGAAAGAGATGGTCTTCAGTGTGCATTTGAAGAGTGACGCTGTTTTCAGACTTCCAGGGGCAGTTCGTTCCACCACTTTGGTGCCAGGACAGAAAAGAGTATGGATGCTTGTTTTCCATGCACTTTGAGGGATGGTGGTTCAAATTGAGCTGTACTTGATGCTCAAAGGGCTCTTGGTACAGATCAGGTTTTGACCATTGCCATCAAGTATGGAGTTGCTGGTCCATTTTTGGCTTTGTAGGGCAGCATCAAGGTTTTGAATCTGATGTGAGCAGCAAAAGGAAGCCTGTAAAGATCATGACTGACTGACAATCATTTTCAGTTGTTATTACTTTTGTTTGCTGAAAGGCTCTGGCAGTTTATTGCTTACCTTTGTATCATGCAAGGTTATTCACTGGACCAGAAATGTATATAACACTAAAAAATGGGTAAAAATTGTGGGTGTTCTTAAACTTTTGACTGTCAGTCTATATAGGCATCTTGCAGTTCTTCACATGGTGTCTTCAATAAATGATGAATAAGTAGTTTTTCTTCGGTCATGGATTTTACATCTACAAGGTGTAACAACCAGGTAGGACTGTCTAATAAAGTGGACAGTGAGTAGACACAGTGTTTAATCCACTATGTGTCTGATCCACTGGTACCAGCACAACACACACTAACACACCATCACCATGTCAGTGTCACTGCAGTGCTGAGAATGACCCACCACCCACATAATACCTGCTCTGTGGTGGTCCTGTGGGGTCCTGAGCGTTGAAGAACAGTGAAAGGAGGATAACAAAGTATGCAGAGAAACAGATGGACTATAGTCTGTAATTATAGAACTACAAAGTGCTCCTTTATAGGCAGTGTACAGTGAGTATAGAAACAAGGTGGTCCTAATGTTATGGTTGATTGGGGTATGTCCCATATTTGGAACTGGTCAATTGAAAAAAAAGTTGACATGTATGTTTAATGTGTGTAAAATATATTGCATATGAGAGAATTCCATATATTCTCATTGATTTCCACGTGTGCTTCTCATATTGGATAGTAATGCTGTGACTGGTCAGCAGGAGGCGCTATGTCCTTATGCTGCACACTTGGTCCAAAGTCCTCTCACTAGTGGTTTGCTGTCAGTAATATTAGCAGCTTGTTCCCAAACACTTGTTTGATTTAATATTGTTTCCAGAGTAAACAGTGTGAGTGTTTGATTTGGTGCTGTTGGGCAGAGTTTGCTTTAGAGTTTGTTTTTTTTGTTTGTTTTTTATCTTTCTTTAATGCCTTTCATTTGTGGGTGAAAGGGGCTCCTATACCCTCCTACAGACTCACACAGATCAGCTCAGTCATACAATTAAAAGTCCCTGTACTTGAAGGAACTAAAATGAGTTCATCTATAGCCTTGATCCAAGGAACTCTTTATAGTACCTTTTATTTTAAAGATAGGAAGAAGAATAGAGGGAGTGAGGAGGAGTACAGTATGGAGTAAGAGAATGGAGAGTGAGGAGAACATGAGGATGCAGCAAGAGTTGAAGAAGTGGAAGGCAGTTGATAAAGAGGTGCATAGTTGATGAAGAGTGGGGCTGAAGAGGAGGAGCAACAGTAGGAGGAGAGTTAAAGGAGGGAAGTTGGTGAAGAGGAGGAACTGCAGTAGGAGGAGGAGATTTGATTGAGAGGAAGAGTTCAAGAACATAAGGTGAAGAGGCAGGACGAGTGTTAATGAGGAAGAGAAGCAGTTGGAGAAGGAGCAGAGGAGGAGCAGTAATGGAAGGAGGAGAGTTGACAAAGAGGAGGAGCAGGAGGAAACAATTGGAGAACAGTGGATAAAGAGGAAGAGCAGCAGTAGAATACAGAGCAATACATGAGGAGAGTTGATGAAGAGTTCAGGTAGAAAAGGTGAAGCAGTAGGAGGAGTTAAAAAGAGTAGGAGCAATAGGGGGGACGAGATTTAATTAAGAAGAGGAGTAGCAGTAGGAGGATGAGAGCTGATTAAAAGGAGGAGCAGTTAATGAAAAGTGATGCAGTAAGTGATGTGTTGAAATGGAGCAGCAGTGGGAGGAAGAGAGTTGATTAAGAGAAGAAGCAGAACTAATAGGATGAAGAGTAGAGAAAGAGAAGGAGCAGCAGTAAGAGAATGAAGAGTTGAGGAAGAGGAGGAGAGCTGATGCTCAGCAGCAGTATGAGGAAGAGAGTTAATTAAGAGGAGGAGCAGCAGTAGGAGGAAGAGAGTTAATTAAGAGGAGGAGCCACAGTAGGAGGAAGAGAGTTAATTAAGAGGAGGAGCAGCAGTATGAGGAAGAGAATTAATTAAGAGGAGGAGCAGCAGTAGGAGGAAGAGAATTAATTAAGAGGAGGAGCAGCAGTAGGAGGAAGAGAGTTAATTAAGAGGAGGAGCAGCAGTAGGAGGAAGAGAGTTTATTAGGAGGAGCAGCAGTAGGAGGAAGAGAGTTTATTAAGAGGAGGAGCAGCAGTAGGAGGAAGAGAGTTTATTAGGAGGAGCAGCAGTAGGAGGAAGAGAGTTAATTAAGAGGAGGAGCAGCAGTAGGAGGAAGAGAGTTTATTAGGAGGAGCAGCAGTATGAGGATGAAGAGTTGAAGAAAAGGAGGAGAGCTGATGCTCAGCAGCAGAAAGTGTATGAGAGTTGAAGAGCTGACGAAGGAGGAGCAACAGAAAGATAAGTTGAAAGTAGGAGTAGCACTAGTAGGAAGAGTTGATGATGATGATGATGATGATGATGATGATGATGATGATGATTCAGCACTCATGTGTTTTTTTACTTTTCCTTCATTCCCACACGCTGGTGTGGCAGAGGGAGTGGCAGACATACAGCGAAAAGGGGAAGTACATTACGCACACACACAGACTTATTCTCTCCCTCTAGCTCACACACACACACACACACACACACACACACAGACTTTCTCTCTCTCTCTCTCACACACACACACATACACACACACACACACACACACACACACACACACACATACACACACACACACACACACACACACATACACACACACACACACACACACACACACAGACTTACTCTCTCTCTCTAGCTCACACACAAACACACACAGGCACACTCTCGTGCACACAGCAGGGTAATGTGATTAAACGGACCCAGACACGGCACGAGCGGCTCTGAGGCAACTGACCGTAAAGTGTGAGCTGCACACGGGTGACTCCTTTACAGCTCTGAGTGTTTTTCTTGCTTGTTTATTTTTTTAGATCATCAATCAAGTTTTGCGTGTATAAACTCGAGCAGGTAAGCTTTTCTATTCTCCTTAATGCCATGCAGAACTCAACTTGCAGAATACCTGAATGTAGTTTAAGTTTTAGCCTCATCTAAACTGAAATGCTTCTTCTTATAGGATGTTTATTATTATTATTATTATTATTATTATTATTATTATTATTATTATTATTATTATTATTATTATTATTATTATTTACTTTCAGGGTCAGGAACCAAGTGAAAAGCATTATGAGAGCTCCGCTGCTCCGTCACAACATGGAAAGCACATTTTCCAGCATGAACTGAACACAAAGGTTTTTTTGTGGTCATTTATTCTGGACACCAGCTGTTATCCAAACCCAGACAAGCTGATGTGAGAGGACGGAGTGCACGCTCAGCTATGGGGTGTGAAAACGTGACCAACGCAACAGAGGGTGAAGGGGCGTCACCTTCAATGCAGGCAACCCTGGTGGTGCTTGTGGTGCTTCTTATCCTCCTGACTGTTTCTGGCAATGTGCTGGTGGTGATCGCCGTGTTCACCAGCCGAGCCCTGAAGGCTCCACAGAACTTGTTCCTGGTGTCTTTGGCATCAGCTGACATCCTGGTGGCCACACTGGTCATACCATTCTCCCTGGCCAATGAGTTGATGGGCTACTGGTACTTTGGTCCAGTGTGGTGTGAAATCTACTTGGCCCTGGACGTGCTTTTCTGCACAGCGTCCATTGCCCACCTGTGCGCCATCAGCCTGGACCGCTACTGGTCCATTACACGAGCTGTCGAGTACAACCTAAAGCGCACACCACGGCGCATCAAGTGTGTCATCCTGGTGGTGTGGGTTATTGCAGCTGTCATCTCCTTCCCACCACTCACCATCATGAATGATCCCCCTATGGGTGACCCTGTCTGTGAGATCAACAACGACAAGTGGTACATCATCTCATCCTGCATCGGTTCCTTCTTCCTGCCCTGCATCATCATGGTGCTCGTATATATCCGCATCTACCAGATTGCCAAGAGCAGGACCAGGACGCCACCTGGGGACCGCAGGAAAAGGGACGATGACAAGAAGGAAAATGGTCACTGCCATGAGAGGCTGAACGGGGATGTTGCTGATGGCAGTGACAAGGACAACAAAGGAGATGTGAATGCTGTTGACATAGAGGAGTCGTCCTCATCTGACCACAAAGTGACCAATCCTTGCACCAGCAAGAAGAAACGAGCCAAAGGGAAGACTAAGCTGAGCCAAATCAATCCTGGTGATGATGTAAGCAAGCGGGAAAATGCAAACTGGGCCACCAAGGCCAGTCGCTGGAGGGGCCGGCAGAATCGTGAGAAGCGATTCACCTTTGTCCTGGCTGTGGTCATTGGAGTTTTCATGGTCTGCTGGTTCCCCTTCTTCTTCACATATACACTGACTGCACTATGTTCCTGCTGTGTACCCAAAACACTCTTCAAGTTCTTCTTCTGGTTTGGCTACTGCAACAGCTCACTCAACCCAATTATCTACACCATCTTCAACAATGACTTTCGGAGGGCCTTTAAGAAGATTCTCTGCCGAGGGGACAGTAGGAGAGTTGCATGAGTAGGATGCTGTTGGACAAGATCACTTAAAGTTTACACTGATGTTGGATCAGCTGCCTTTTCTAGACTCCAGTCTTATCTGTTTCAACTGTCAAACTTGTGGTTTTGAATCAGTGTCAAAAGTGTAGAGAATCCTTGCAAAGGAAAGACCAAACTGAGCCAGATCAAGCCTGGTGACGACAGGATCAAATGGAACATGAGCCAGGGTGCCAAGGGAATCCACTGTAAGAGCTACCAGAATTGAGACCCTCTTCATATCTGTCCTGACTGTGGTCTTTGGCATGGTTCTCTGTTGGCTGCCCTTCTTTCTCACGTACTTAAAGGCACTTTGCAGCTCTTCCTGCTCTTCATTTTTTGGAGGGCCTTCAAATAGATTGGAGGGCCTTCAAGTGTCTTCTGGAGGACAGATAGATGTCGCTCTTTTGCACCTCTGATCACCGACCTGCAGGTTTTTACCTCCAACTTAAATCTTGCATATCTGCTTCACCATCAAGGACTTTCTGAAGACTTATTAGACGTTTATGTTCATAACAATTGTCCTACTTATGAATGATTATCATACAGATCAAGTGTGGTGATAAGGGTTTGAGCTAAATCCTGCAGACAGGCAAATGACAGTGGAAGCCACTGTTTTACACTGATGCAAGATGCACTTCCCTTCCCAGTTTCCATCTTTGTCCATAGCAAACCAGACTAACAAACTGGTCAGAGATGTCAGACAGCAGCCTCCAACCAACACTTTTTTTACAGCCTGTACAGAGCACACTGAACTGATAAGTGGACTGATAGAGTCCAGATTCACTGATGCAGTGCTAGTGTGACATATTGCCGGGTGGACAGGCTGAGGGGATGTGTGTACAGTAAACAGTAATATGTGCTGTGCTGTTGAAACATCGGCCTTCAATTTGCCACCTGCTTTTATAACGCACATCATTCAAGGAACTAACAAAGTGATAAGAAGAAAATGTCCTCCAGTGCTTTGTTCTGTAAATATCACAAATCATATGGTGGGAACTCCATCCACTGCTGTACAAGAGTGTTATGTGTTTCGTACCCTATATGTCCAAATGTTTGTGGACACCCCTTCTACTTTGTTGCACAGTTGCTGCCATAGATGTGCAGATGCACACACAGCTTGTCTAATCCCCGTAGAAAAGAACTGCCAAAAGAATAGGACTCTCTGGAACAGATAAACATAAACCTGTTAGCACCATGCCAAACAACAGGTGCGGGATATAGGTGTATATAGTATAGTATATAGTACTGGATTGTGGAGCAGCGGAACTGTGTTCTCTAGAATGATGATGCTCCATCCAACACTTTCGGGATGGGTGGGTGATTTGGTAAAAGTATTACATCCTGATAATTTGATTGAATTTGATTGAAAGTGGATCAAATGCATTGGTAGCAGCAGATACTTCAAAATTACTGTTCAGATATTTTCCTATACTTAACCCTTTCAGACCTAAATTATATTCATTGATGGAAAAAATATTGTGTTTTCTGTCTGTGCTCAAAAATAAGACTCTGATATTGCTATTTGAATTTTAAAAAACACCCATAAACAGTGAAATAATCTTATAACATGATGAAAACGAGTTACTTACTTACTTCAGTGTGCTGATTTGTTTCCAGTGTAGTGCAGTGCTGCTGTTTGATTGGCTGTTAACCGTTTATTTTGAAGCATAACAGATCTCAATCTGTGTTATGTGAATCAAAACTTTAAATATAAGAAAACACTTCTATTATAATGGATGCAAGGTCTGAAAGGGTTAATACAGTGATGATATATAAAGGCTTTCTACTAGAGTTTGGAGAATTCAGCTGGTGGCAGACAGCTGAAAGTGCAGCACATATTATATATATATATATATATATATATATATATATATATATGTGTGTGTGTGTGTGTGTGTGTGTGTGTGTGTGTGTGTGTGTGTGTGCTGCACTCCTGCTAATTAACCTAGAGTAATTGCACTATTTAAACCACAATATAGTGATGTTGCCAAAATGATCAGAATTCTTAAAGCACTGTTTTATATCCACAATATGCTAAGGAAAGTATAGTGTGTTTCACCGTAACAGAATTTATAATAACAATCATCTTGCTGTCTGCCGCCAGCTGAATTCTCCAAACTCTAGTAGAAAGCCTTTCCTGGACAGTAGACAGTCACTGCAACAAAAACAGGAGGAACTTTTTAATACTCTTGATTTTCGAAAGAAACAAAGAATGAGCAGGTGTCCCAATACTTTTGTCCATATAGTGTATGTGCTGATGCAGTTCCAGTGCACTGTCTTTAAATATGGATGGCTAATGTGGTCGTTTATCATGGCTTTCTACTGTGATTTTAGCATTCTTCTCACCATGCTGAGAGCAGCGGTACGAATGTAAGATGTTAAAAAACCACCCTTGTTCCTCATCAGCCACTGCTTTGATATGTGACTCATATGCACATCCCAGATTACCCATGATGATGCTTTTAAGAAAATGTAAAGAATAAACTCAAGATGTGCAAAGGAACCAGATTTGCTTTCTATATTTCCAGCACTGCTGGCATTCTAGTCTGTCTTTTTCTAGCCTGTTCAAGTGTTCCAGATCAGACCTCAGACAGATTTATGTGATTGCGTTCTCTCTTTGGGCTTTGAAACATTCCTAATACATTGTATAATCAGTTATGAAAGCACTGATATTGCTAACCACTCATGATCTGTTATTTCCCCCTCTCTGGTAACGGTTCACTTAGGACTCTGTGTAGCTCGATATGCGCCATTAGGCAAATTGATGTTGAGCTGGTCAGACTTGAACCAGATAGAGCCGTCTCACAGCAACAAGGTCTCCCTTACCTTCAACCACTCCAGTCGTTCTTGGATTTCAGTAAGAGCTATGAGAGTAAACTGAAAGGCCTTGCCTGAAGAGTCAACATTCTGCTCAGTTTCACTGCCCTACATTTGAGATACATCAGGTTCGTGTTCATAATCATAACCTTAATCATTACCATAAAATCTAAACCTAACCCTTACTCTAACCCATACCTTAACCATAAAATCTAAACCTAACCCTTACTCTAACCCATACCTTAACCATAAAATCTAAACCTAACACTTACTCTAACCCATACCTTAACCATAAAATCTAAATCTTTTTTTTTTTTTCCATTTTTCCCATTTTAGCAGTGAATGCGCTGTATAATACTGGCAGGCCAGCTCTAGTAGTCATATGGTTTTGCATCGTGGGCCAAATATAATTCCACTATGGGCCAAATTTGGCCCGCGGGCCAGAGTTTGACACCCATGCTCTAACCCATACCTTAACCATAAACCTAAACCTAACCCTTGCTCTAACCCTGCCCTTAACTATAAAACCTAAAATTAACCCTTATTCTAATCTTAACATTAACCATAAAACAGGACCCTTTCTCTAACCATAGCCATAAAACATAAATGTTACTTTTATTCTAATCCTAACCTTAACCAAAAAAACTATACCTAACCTTTGCTCTAACCCTAACTGCAACCATAACCATTAAACCTAAACCTAACCCTTACTCTAAGCCTAACCCTAACCATAAAACCTAAACATAACCTTTACTCTAACTTTAACCCTATCCATAAAACCCATAACGTATCCATAATGTATCCTTTATCCTTACCCTAATATTAACCATAAAACCTAAATCTAACCCATACACTAAACATAATGTAAACCTGACCTGTACACTAACCTAACCCTTACTCTAAACCTATCCATAACCTAAACCTAACCCTTACTCTAATCCTAATTTTAAGAATAAAACCTAATCCTAACTCTTACTCTAACCCATACCTTAACCATAATACAGATACCTATTTTTTACTTTAACTGTAATCTTAATCATAACCTAAACCTGTCCTTTACTCTAATCCTAACCCCCACCCTTGGTTGCTGGTTTGGTTTAATTACTCAACCAGCTTGAGGCTGTGTTTTCAGCAAGGACATTTTTCAATAAACACACAAAAATCTATACTAATTAGAAAACAATGTTGCATGCCAAATTTGTTCTTGTCCTAATGGATGAGGCCTGGCTGCTACTGTTGAGGGGACTGGGCTCTGCACTGACCCACACATTCAGATTGTCAACAAAACATCCAAATCAGCTAATGAAATGCCCCAGATTGTTGTTTTTTTTGGGCATTTATATTAGCACTGTTTTGGAAATATTTTGAGGAATTCAGTGGAAGGTCAGTAGGACAGTTTGCCAGTTCTCTTCCTTGAACTGAATATCCATAATGTAGTCAATCAACCAAGAGTCTGAAATTCTTTGTTTTTTAACATTTATGCTAGTTTTTTGGGCTGTTTTCAGAGTTTGACATACTTTTATTCACCAAGACATTAGAAATGTTTATATAGGAGACAGTCATAGATACCAAATATTGTGATTGCCAGGAGATCCTAGGCTTCTCAAATATTTCTTTATCAGAGATGTAAAAAAATAAGAAAATGTATATATTATTTTGATCAAAACTTTACTTTACCTACAATACATTTTTCAATAGATTTCTCAGGAACCCAGTTGGAAATTGATCACCCAGAGTGTTTTTGAGTTATCTGTCATGATTAGACTATTTACATTAGATTATTTACATTATATTTAATAGTGGGTTCTTTCAAAACACCTGACAGTGGTAAAAAATGACTTTCCTGTATTGTTTTTGTGAATAATGTATCAGCATTATCCCTTCTCAGGACCGTCATTCTGAAATTTCTGAAAACATTCTGAAACACTGTGTGAGCAAAGAAAGAGTGCAAACAGCCCCTCCTTCCCTTTCTCATTTTGCTGTATAACCCAGTATCTGGGTCAGTGATGTCATCAACCCCACCCCCTCTCACCGATCAGTCGGAGTCTGCATGCAGGTCAAGCATTAACTTGTCAACAGAGCAGTAAACATGCACTGGAAAGTTGCTTTGGTATTTTAACTGAGATTTAATGCAATGTCTCAATGATGACTGGGGTGAATCTTGTAGTTTGATATGTGCACCATTTCTGTAGATTACTCTGATCCTGAGTTATGAAGCCTTAAACAGTGGCTGTGTCTGAAATTGAAAATAGCTATAGTTGACTTGATGCCTTGCTGCCAAAGGTATCTCACAAGGCGGTTTAATGGTGAATAAGTCAACAGTAGGTCCTGATGTTGCCAAGGAATCGACAGCTCAGTCTTATATAAGATCATTTAGCTGAGATACCGTTATCCATTAGCATTTCCACTCAATAACACAGAAGGCTAGGTTACTAACCTTTAATTCAGACTTGACTTGCTGCCTTCCTGCCTTCGAATACTGTATAAATAAGCAGCATTGCACACTGCAGGCCTAAATCATCATACACTCACCTTGAAAAACACTGTGGTTTTTGGTAATCTATAATTGACCTGTTTATGTAGTTTCTGTTTCTGCGTGACTCTATAACCACAAAGCTACACAGAAAAGCTAAACGTGGCAATGCCATCCTTATCGATTTTTTCTGTGCATCTGTTAGCTGAGGGATTACATCTGAGCTGTAAAATAAACCTATTTTTCTAATAGAACTGCGTTATGTGGAGAAAGAGTCTTAAATCATATGTTATTAAAATGAGGATACAGGTCCAAATGAAGGTCTAAAAGGAAAGGAATGACTGGCTGTGTCTTAATCATAAGAAAAGCTGCCGATTTATACAGTATTCTTAGGCAGGAAGGCACCAAGTCATGTCTGAATGGACAGTTAGTAAGCTAGCCTTCTGTGTTATTGGGTGAACATGTTAATGGATAATACTTGCACAGCTAAATGCTCATATTTAACAGTGAGGCTGTCGATACCTGGGCATCATCAGGACATATTGTTGTCTTTGTGATTCAATTACAGAGGGCAGCTATTTCTAGTTTCAGACACAGCCATCGTAAGGCCAGTGTGGCCTGCACATCTGAGAGTGGCATCAAATGTGAAAAAGAAAACCATCGGTGAACACACTGCTGCACCTTCTGACTGAAATTATGAGCCTTTTTTAAATTATTCATATATTTTAATTAGTTTGATGATCATTATAGATGATTACAGACTATCTGGTGAATTGAGTTTTTATTTATTAATGTCAGGGATAGGATTAAAACCAATTTTGTCTGGTTATGGTTGAGATTAAGTGTGGTTGCCTGTTTTCATTCTACACAACCAGCAGAGACATCAGAGTCCACTCATTTAATTAACTGTCCAAACAGCTGAAAACCACATTGTTCCATTGCTGATACAGTTTGACACCCCTGGACTAGGTTCTAGGTTATGGTTAGGTTCTGGTTTGAGTTTAGCATTGGGTTCTGTGTTGAGGTTAAGATTACTTTAAGGGTCTGAGATTAAGGTCAGGGTTTAATTGTGGTTTGATCTTGAAATTGGTGTTACATTCAAGGCTGATGTTAGGGTTAAGGTTAGATTCTGGTTTGAGATTAATGTTAGGTCATAGGCTGAGTTTAGAAGAATTGGGTTCTGATTTTATTTTGAGATTAGGGTTAAATTCTAGGCTGAAGTTAGGTTTACAGTTATATTCTGGTTTTAGGCCAAGGATAGGGTTAGAGTTTAAGAGTGAGATTAGGGTTAGGTTGTAGGTTAAGGTTGAGATTAGTGTTACAGTCTCCTTTGATCTTAAGGATAGATTTGAGGTTAAATTGAGGTTAAAAATATAATATAATATAATATAATATTCATTCATTCATTCATTCATTTTCCAAACCGCTTATTCCTGAATAGGGTCACGGGTGAGCCGGTGCCCAGCCGGCAACTCTGAGCGCAAGGGCGGGAAACAACCCTAGACAGGGCGCTAATCCATCGTAGGGCACACACATGCACACACACATCCACACACTAAGGGCCACTTTAGAGTCACCAATTCACCTATCATGCATGTCTTTGGACTGTGGGGGAAACCGGAGTACCCGGAGGAAACCCACGCAAGCACGGGGAGAACATGCAAACTCCACACAGAAACTTCCCAGGTCACCCCACCCGGGGATCGAACCCAGGTCCTTCTTGCTGTGAGGCAACAGCGCTATCCACTGCGCCACCGTGCCCCTCATAATATAATATAATATAATATAATATAATATAATATAATATAGTGTAAATTGTATATTTTTCCTGTGTTACTGTGGAAATCCAAACAGTAATGGAAAATTAGCACGTGAATGTGAGAGGACAGTTTGTTACTGCCTGTTGTGAACACGTCACTGTTGTAGACTTTTATATTTCAACATTTCCAATAATTTATTTATTTATTGTTTTTCAATAATAAAATCACATAAATGATAGTGCATAGTGTTCTCACAATCATTGGCTGCTCCTTTGTTTTTAAAAACTAGAAACTAATGAACTGCAGTAGTGTATCATGGTATGTGTGTAATATAGGAATACATGCATTGTGTTTAAACATTGTGTTGTACTGCTTTTGATAAGCATCAGTTGTTTAACCCCCAGGACGTGATGACTAGTCAACTTCCTGTGCATTGGTAAACCAGCTCATAACTCCCTACACTCTTCAAAAGATAGATATGTTCACTCCTTTTGGTTCGAAACTTCAGTTAAAATGGCTGAACGTGCTGCTTAGTCTACTGGGGGGATCGGTAGACATAGATTTCCTTGGTAGTTTTGTTGTTGAAAAGTTTTATATCACATCAAGCTCACAAATACATGCATTTTTCTATTAATTTCAACACAAGCAGGAAGAAATTGATTTAGCTAAATAATGGTAATGGTAATAGTAAAGTTGCGTTCCAGGATGATTACTCTGATGCTTACTTGCTATAGATTATTGTGGTCATATTTTTTTAAATGCAAAAACATTTGTTAAACTAACATCAATAAGATTAAGCTGACTTTACATGTTGCGTACAATGTTTACATTGTAGAAACTATGGACCAATAGAAACATTCTAAAATGATTTAAAATAAAATCCTTTTACATTAACACACAAGTTAGGGGCTTTCTTTTCTCTCCTCTATAGTTTAGTTTTACACATAACAGGTTTCGTTAAGACAGCAATGATACGAGTCCAGTCAGCTGTCAGAGCGACAGACTGCCCAAGGTCAGTTAAAAGGCCACTAGGCCCCTAATCACTACACTCTCTGGGGATACATGGGAAAATTCCCTCTCTACACAACTGCCAGAGAATTGGACAAGTTGTCTTAATGCCTCAATGTTAGTCTTGGCCATTTTATTAGAAACACCTTCGTCCTACAAAGCATTTCATTCACTGGCCACTATTTTGTGTATCATAGTCAATTTGTCCCATTACTGCTGTTGAGCTGTAGATATTATTAGGATGGTGGACATTCTGAACAGAATAATATTGGATAAAATAAACTGGGCATCAATAGATGAACCTCAATTTCTAACTGGTGGAGATACAAGGTAGATGTTTCTAATAAAATAAACATGTTTAAAACATACAAGAAACAAAAGAAACAGGTTTAAATTGATTATTAATCATGGAGAATCAAAATTTGTTATTTTATATATAGTAACTCATTCTCACCAAACAGTTAGTGAAAGAAAAGTTTTACTCCAAATGATATATATATATACAGGGGTTGGACAATGAAACACCTGGTTTTAGACCATAATAATTTATTAGTATGGTGAACTAGGGCCTTCTTTTTGTGGCCAATACAGCGTCAATTGTTCTTGGGAATGACATTTTTTGGATACAATCCGGGTTAGCACCACAACATCCCTTTCAGACATCTTCCTCTGGCGTCCACAGTTAATCCTGTCAGATATGGTTGGTCCTTCTTGGTGGTGCTGACATTACCCTGGATTCCGTGGCTCTTGATACATCACAAAGACTTGCTGTCTTGGTCACAGATGCACCAGCAAGACGTGCACCAACAATTTGTCCTCTTTTGATCTCTGGTATGTCCCCCATAATGTTGTGTGTATTGCAATATTTTGAGCAAGACTGTGCTCTTACCTGCTAATTGAACCTTCACACTCTGCTCTTACTGGTGTAAGAGCAGACACCTGACAGGTGTTTCATTGTCCAACCCCTCTAAGCCACAACAATAAAAATAAATGCTGATAGAAGGGTTTTCCTTGCGTTTTAAAGAATTATTGTGATATTCAAGATTGTTGGTACAGAAGGTCAGAAGGAGCTATATTGCGTCTTTGTGCCAACAGAGGAACTGTGTTACTGTATGAGGAAGTGTGTCTGAAAAGTATGTGAGGGTGGTGTAGGACATGTATGAGGATAGTGAGACAGTGGTAAGGTGTGCAGTTGGAGTGACAAAAGGTTTCAAGGTGAAGGTAGGGTTACATCAGGTATCAGCTTTAAGCCCCTTCTTGTTTGCAATGGTGATGGACAGATAGACAGATGAGGTCAGACAGTAGGGACAGTGAAGGTGGAGCAGTTTGGTGATAAAGCCAGAGAGGTCAGGTTGAAATGGTTTGGACATGTGTTGAGGAGGAATAGTGGATATATTGGACAAAGAATGTTGGAAGAAGAGGAAGACCTCAGAGAAGGTTTATGGATGTAGTGAAGGTGGACATGGAGATTGTTGGTGTAACAGTAGAGAAGGCAGGGGATAGGGCAAGATGGAGGGAGATGATCTGCTGTGGCCACCCCTAAAGGGAGCAGCCTAAAGAAGAAGAAGAAGATTGTGATATTTAATTAAAAATGTCAAGCATTGGCATAAAAAGTCACATTTTTGATTAAATGAATATATATTTCTATGCATTATTTGTATATGGTAACATATCAAAATTGATATTATTCTATCATGCAGCCAAAATTTTGGGATTTACCATTTTGTCAAAACATCTACTTTAAGCAGCTTAATTATTCAAAATAATTAATTTCTTGATATGTCGTCTTCATACCTATAAATAATGACACCCCATGTTGTACAAGTGGCTGCATTTCAAGAGTGATTTTTCAGAATAAATCCTTATTTATGATGCCGTGTCAACACTAGGAAAAATTATAACAATGCAAATAATTCTTTCTAGATTCTAGATGTAGAATTTCAAGAACATAAAGGCATTACTTGGAAAAAATGATATTTTTCTCACAATTCATTTGAAACATTACAAGATTGTGAGTGAAATTTGACATTATTTTAAGGAATGACTTAATTACTTAAAAACCTTGACACATCATTGATTGATACCAAGATTGAAGTAAAAATATAAATGGGCTTTTTCCTTCTCTCCTGATGGGAATGAACTCCCATATAGTATGCATTTCTCATTAAGTTGAAGTGGGATTTTGCCAGCATTCCGTAAAGCTTGTGGAGCCTCGCAGCAGCTGCTCAAAAGCAGCCCACTTTTGTGGGTGGAGCACAGAGAGGTCAATTATGACTCAGTAGGAAACAGGATTTTACAAGGGACATTATTTTAATATGCAGCGAGACGAAACAGGCCTACACAATTTCCCTCCATATGAGTTCCTGCATAAAAGAGAAGCTCGGAGAAATTTATGAGCCCCACTCTCCTGCTTTCATCTGTTACGAGAGTGAGGTTTACCTTGTTAATACTTATTTACACAAGTGAAAACGATCTATCATGAATATCTCATTTTCTCCAACGCCGTTTTACCTTCGTTCCTTTCCACAATTTTCTCCCAGCAAGGAAATGAGAAAAGGGCCGAGGCTTCTCCAGCTGCCCATTAAAACTCCCCCTCACCAATTATCCTGCCCGCCACAAACAAAGAGCCTTCAACTGCGGCTTTGCTCATTCATTTATTTACGTATCTTTCCATTTTTTCCCGACAAATTGAGCTGTTCTCTTTGCGGTTTTCCCGCTTTAGATTTTCTCATCAGAAGACAGGGTTGTGTTTATTTGTTCAGTTGCTGTGCATCCGATCCACTGATCTTTAATTTTAGTTTCTCCCTGGTGAATGTGGGAATTGGACTGTGTTTGTGTATAGAATGAATGCAAACCAATCAGCCAAAACATTATGACCACTCACAGATGAATCAATTAAGATGGATTTTGGTGTAAGTGAAAGTCTGGGATCTTTGATTTACGATAACTGAACAGTTGCTGCTTGTAGTCAACTTATTGAAAGCGGGAGAAATGGGCACAGTGATGACCTGAGGCAAACTATGAACTGGCAGCAGGGTGTTGAGTGAGGTTCACTGAGGCACGAGGGCAGCTAAGGCTATTCCTACTGGGAGGAAGAAGCAGAAGGGAATCTGTGATCTCTGAAATGTTCAATGATAGATAGAGAGGGAATAGATATAGAGCTTCATTTCACAACATACAGGAGTTAAAATGTAGGCTGATAACTACTTTTGTTTGGACAATATATTGTCCATGAAATAATTGCAATATACCATATTATTGTCATTTTAAGACCAATTTTTTACCACTGCTGTAATGAAAGTCTATTCGTATAACAATGCAAATACACTTTTTTAAAAAGCAGTTAATGTTAATCTACCAAAATATTCAGACAATGGATTTGAAATATAACATATATTAAATATCCTGAATTAATAAATCATAAAAAAAATGCTGATTTAAACTGACAAGAACTTGACCCATTCATGTTAATAGGCTATCAAATACTGTTGTTCCGCCTTCAAAAATAAATATAAAGCTATAAAACAGGACAATTCCAAAACCCCAAAACTGTTACATCACAGTCTTGATTAATTATATTTACACCCCCAATATTTACATCAAAAATGCAGCACCTTCAGGAGAGTGTGATGTTGTTGACACTGGAGAGCAGCTCTTCACCTCCAGATTCTGCTAGTTATGGGAATATGAGTTGTTATGGGAACCAGTGTCAGCAGAAGGGGAGCTTCTGTGAACACAGCAGCTCCCACCATCTCTTCTCTCCATTGTACACATTCCTTCAGACATATTCAAAGGGAAAGCACTGGCTGATTTCATTTTAATGGTAAGGCTAGAAAAATACAAACCTGGGCAAGTGGGGCCAAGGCTGAAAGCAAACAAGCTACAATTTAGAGAGGACACTGAGAGAGGACAGTAGTGCTGTTTGATGAGATTTAGGAATAATTACAGTCTTTTTCTTGCAGTGTTAAAAATGTGCTCTAATATGTTGGTTCACAAGTTGCTTTAAGTGACGTAAACCATAAGTATAAATATACGTATACAGGGATTAGCATTTTTTTCCCATGACCCCTGAAAAAAATCATTGTTTCATTGTGAGGTAAAATAACAGGTTGGTAAAATAGGGTTAATAAACAACTTCTGAGCATTTTCACTTCAACCAGTCACATACTAATTACACATCAAAGAACTTCTTAAATACTCAATACATGCATTCTTTTGCTACTTTAATGAATCTGCTGGAATGTTTTGGTACCAAAGATCTTCAAACTTCAAAGGTCTTGTAGAAGCAGGTGTGTTGGAGGCAACAACATAAAAGACAGCATATCATATAATGTTTTGGCTCATCGGTGTATACTGGTACGGAGAGTATATATAGTTACTGGCTGTGTACTAGTGCATCTAAGGAATTAAGAATATTGTGAAAAAGGTTGTTTTTTTGTTTATAATTTAATTCCAAAAGTGTCATATAGATTAATCACAAGTAAAATATTTCAAGCCTTTTGAATAAATGAAGTTACACATATGTAACACCTTTCTAGATTTACCTATATCCATGTTTTTTGGAAGTCCCTGGAAGAAACCCACACAGCACTGGTAGGTGAACGTATCAATCACCAAGCCACCATGCCCAAGTTAGTACCATGCTGATTCAATCTGATTACTAATTTATTCAAACTCAAAATTCAAGTTATATTCAGATTATATTCTAATAATCTGAGATTCTTGATTTCTGATTTCCTGAGCTATAAGACATTCTGACCAACTGTAAAAAAAATAGGCTTGAAATATTTCACTTTGTATCACTATAAAATGACACTTTACCAATAATGTAATTATGAACACAAATGATAATGATGATGATTAATGATATTTAGTTCCTTGAGATGCAGTAGTATATAACGTAGAGGCACTTTTAATCAGCTGGTCCAAAATGTTTCAGCGCCACTCAGGAGTTCCCCTCATTTCCTTGGCCAATCAACTGGAGTAAATTGTGAATTCCTTCCAAACAATTGACAAAAGGGAGAGAGAGGAATTGAACATTGGCCAATCTTAGGATTGGCCGATGAGCGGGTACCTGACCCTAGGTACTGGGTCTTGAAGTGTAATAAATTATTTGACTCTTCAAACAAAGGTAGAGATGTTGCACTTAAGTCGCACTTAAGTCACATACAAATAGACTTCATACTTTACTTGCAACTCATTCACAATATGTTGTTCAATTATCCAGGCACTATCCAAGAATCCAGGCATTATTCAAGAATCTGTATTTTGGTGATTTGGGACACAGCCTCTTTGCAACCACATCACAATTCATAAGATATCTGAAAACACCCAGACAGGTCTGTTGAGTTTACACTAGCCCCGTAGTCGTCATTCCAGCTAGCATAGTTTACCTAGGCTTGTATGACAGCAGCAAGCCTGCAGGAAGTTTTATCTGACACAGGTTTAGTGGTGCACTGCTCTACTGTGCAGCATTTCTCACATGAACACTGTGGTCAGGGAACAGTCATTAGGAGAAAACTTTACCTGTGACCAAAATTCAACACTGGATCTGCCGCACAACTCAACATCTAATGCACAGATTTATTTTGATAAATGAGTGTGGTTCATATTAAGGTAAAATAACAGGGTGATAAATAGACAAGTTAAATACTAAATACGTGCATTCTTTTGCACCATTAAACAACCTACTGGAATGTCTTGGTACCAGATACCAACTTCAAATGTCTTGTAGAGGGAGTTGTGTTGGCAACGACATAATATGCAGGTGTTCATAATGTTTTGGCTTGTTGGTGTATATGTTTCATTTAACTTCTCTGGACCCATGTGCTCATTGCCAGGCGCGAGTAGGTATTCAGAGCTTTCTGCAATTATGATGGCTGGCAATTATTTCAGATCATCTATAATTATGGCTGTGAATAGAGGCATTGAAGAGCTAATTATGAAAATTAAAATACGCTTTTTATGACGTAGGCATTTAGCTGTTTCACTGCAGACCTTTAACATGTTCTGCATTATAGTCACGAGTTTGCTTTTGTATGTGAAGCATAAATGTGCAGTGATTGGAGAACACTGTGCTCAGGGTTGGTTGAGTGGACAGTATGAGAGTGAGGCTGGATGGAGAGTGTGAAGTGGACGGTAGGTCAGAGAGCGAGTGTGCAGTGTTGAGATGATGACTGCAGGAGGTGTGTAGTGTAAGAGTGTAAATGTGTGTATGTGAGTTGAAAAAAAAAGAAGCATGGAAGCCATTTCAAAGTCATTTGCGGTCAAGACCAAGCTCAAAACTTTATGAATGGGGAAAGTATACTCGGTTCTGACTTGTGCTGTTGTGTTGGTAGCATCCTTTGTGAGTGAAGTATGTCTCAGTTCAAAAGCAAATCAAGCAGTTGGAAGAGTTTGAGAGGGGTCGCCACCTTAAGGAAGTGAGATGGTCTGATTATTGACCTACTGCACACCATACTGGTCATGCAGATATTACCACAGCATGCTGCTGGTGGCTGTAGATGGACGAAGGAGTGCACAAGCAACATAAAGAATCTTGGACACCCACACAAACCATGGAGAGAGAGATCCGGTGTATTGTCCAACATGCACAGACCCAACAGCTATGATTGCAAAAATTCAGTGACGCCCTCCATGAATCCTGTTATGACAGCACCATTGCCACCTAGTCATATGGCTGCATGATGCAGGACTGCATGCACACAAGCTATTATGACAACTGTCCTTAACACCACGACAATGTTGCCAAGCACTGTGTGTTGCACGAATAAGTCAAAACACTTTGATCTTTTGTTCACTTTTGATAAATGTATAATCATATTTTAATAAATGACATCATTAGGTTATATCAGTGCAATAAACACATACATTTGAATTGTGTGAATCCAGTGCCTCTCTTTGTGATGTGCATTTAGAGTAGGAGTGTCTATGAAGTGTGAGTGTGTAGCGTGAAAGTGTGTGCTTTGCAGGAGAGTGCACCACATGAAAGTACACAATGAAAGCAGGAGTTAGAGATCCTGATGGCTCTTATGGAGGCTTAGCAGGAATGATGCAGACAACAAAGCTTTTCAATACTGAGTGTGAATAAGGTGAGGGGAAGGGAGGGAGAACGAGTGAAAGCAGATAGGTTAGAAAGAAGAGAGACAGAAAAGGGAAACACAACAGGAGAGAAGGAGAGAGAATGGGTAAGAGAAGCTGGCACTCTGTCGGGACCAAAATCACACAGTATGCAGAAGACACTCTTACAATTGACGGCTTCTGAAAGGTTTGTGAATTGGATGAATGGTTCTAGGACAGTATCTTGATTGGTGTAGAACCTTCTCTGATAGCAATAAATGTTTGGCCAAAACGTGGCCCATATCTTAGCCATAAGTTCCAGATGGGGCCCAGGTTAATATCTTATATCTTGGTTTTGTTTCGACAACCAGGTGGGAGGGGGCGGGGAGCAGGGGATGAGTTGATTGGGTGTTAACCAGCCCCTTCAACCACTCAGTGGCACCCATAGCAGCCCACCAGGATTTTTCCCAGTTTTCCCAGTCCATCTCTGCTTCAAAGGTATATGGGCAAAAGTATTGGGACCTAGCTCAATGCTGGGGGGCTTTATACCCCTCTAGGCCACACTTGGGATTAGACATGCAAACAGATTCTTTACAGGGACGAGACAGACTGTGTGCATTTGGACATCTGTATCAGTAATGGGTCCAAATTAAAGTATTTGAATACACAAACATTTGAATAATTCCAGATAACCCTCGTGTTTTTAGAGCTGAGGCCAGAGCGACAGAGGATGCCATAGTAATCATGGAATGCAATCGGAGACTCACCTGTGCAAATGTCTGGTTGTTGATGTACGGTACTTGTTGCTATGACAACAACTCATCTGTTCCCAGCATTCTTCAACCAGTTGTTATGAATCCTCAAGAGCACTCTCAAGCTTATTTGCATATGATGTGCATATTAAACATAATCACAACATTGCCTCAAACAAGAACACAGATGTTTTGATGCGTTTATCACAGGGGTGTTTATACGAGTGCTGACAAACAGACCCACAACTGTTATTGCACTCCTCCCAAAAAAATGTTCTGGAGTTCTGGATGCTGTTTGGCTTGCTGCGTTCTGGTTTGACTCAGTCTACCTTGCTATAGACAAAAAATACTGGTAGTAATTTGTAATGGTTAAAAATTCTGCTTTAGCATGTGGAATTTGGGAAATGTAATTAGAAACTGTCAGCTGATAGTGGCCTGATATTTAAGTTAATATTGAAAAATTGAATTTTTTTTCATTTTTCATTTAATTTTTGCATTTTTCATTTAGTAATAGTAATTTAAATGCATTTGAATGCATTTTAGAATGAAAACAAAGCAGATTTATACAGAATTTCTAGCCAATGAGGATTAAGCTCTGTTGTCATTATTCCTTCACTCAGCTCACGCAGCTTGTGGGAAGTAACTGCACTGACTGCATCTGAAACCTGCAGACAACCCTCACTCTCGTGAGATTATAAGTGCATATCATATTGATGCAGCGATGGTTCCAATGCAAATCGGACAAAAATAAAAAGCCAGTATGAACTGAAAAAAGCAAGGTGGCCATCTGTCTGCAGAGTGCGTTGTTTGGTCAAACAATCATAATGTAGGGCTGCTGCAGTTACTTGACTTCATTCGAGCAGAATGGCTGTGTCTGATCCACTTGTACCAGCGCAAAAACACAAACACACCACCACTCACAGTGTTAGTGTCACCACCAACATATTACCTGCTCAGTGGTGGTCCTGCGGGGTCCTGACAATTGAAGAACAGGGTAAAAGTAGGCTAAAAAAGTAGGCAGAGAAACAGGTGAACTACTGTCGCTAATTATAGAACTGCAAACTGCTCCTGCATGGTAAAAATCAGGACCGGAAGGATAATTTAATATCAATACTTCAGATCCATTATTCCAATATCCTTATTTATTTATTTATTTATTTATTTATTTATCTATTTATTTATTATAATGGATGTGTGTCTATCTCTCACTGAAAACTCAAAAAAGAAAACGAACTGCTGACATAATGATCTAGTATAGAAACTACTTTACCTTCTGCCTAATTCATCTGCTCCCACCGGGCAATAGTGAAAAATAGTGTAATAATGTATAGTGTAAATGGTGAAATAGTGTATAGTATAGGATTTATTGGACCTTTATTAAAACTGAAGGTAATTGTAGAAAAAAGGGAACAATTTGTAGTATTTCTACTGTGGACTGAAAACATTTACAGAGTAAATTTGAAAAAAAAAAGGTTTTGTTAAGTGGTTATTAAAAACAAGCAAAGAAAGATTTCTGAAAGTTTATTTATTATATTTGTCAAACTTTCTGCTCTGTTTTGTTCACATATACAACTGTCATGACAAGCTTTAATGCATCAGTATTGGTATCGGTTTTGGTATCAATATTGGTATATTAGCCTTGGTGTTACTTGGTATCAGATCAAATCGACCATCCCTAATTAAATTAATAATGATTATAATGGAGGAGGTCAACATTTTATGGCTGATTGGTGTACAATAGATCAACAATCCAAAACATGTCTCAGTATGCACCCTGAAGTACAAGAAAAATAAGCTGAAGTTTATGGAACAGCCCTCATAGTTCTATAACTGAACATGACTGAACATTACATAAAACTGTCGGTGGGTCTGAAATATTTTGGGTGGTAATCCAGCCCAAAAAATCTCAGTGCTAGAAGTGTCTGTGTTAAATTTCCGAAAATAGCATAATAGCATACAGTCTCTGAAGGGGTCAGACATGGGGGGACAGAGCAGCTGCTCCTTTGGCCTTTAATCGATAATAGTGACCCTTTGGTTCCCTTGAAAATAAAAAGCACACACAAACGTGACTTGCATCTCAGCAGCCTTAAATGCCACCAGCACTGTGCACAGGTAACGTTGGGGATAAGACGCATATAATGCTGAGATTAGTGGTTTGTTCCCAAGGGCAGGGGCCTTTTTGCCTTAGTTGCCCCTAAAAAAGGCTGTGCACAGGTCTTATCTCATATATAATGCCAATATTTCAACCCATTCACATTTTAGAAACTTCTTAATCACCTTATTTTGCTGTGAATATGAATGGACAATGGGCCAATTATCTGTCGCCATTTCCAAAAGCCGCCGATTCAGTAAAAACCCTGACCAGACGTGTTTATAGCTGAAGGGCTAGTTCTAGGTAATGCATCAGCTGATGCTTTAAAAAATAAACAACAGTTGAATTGACTGCAACTTAGGATTTGTGGGCTGCTCTGTGCTGCTACGTAAGTTGGGGTCTTTGTGTGGCTGTGGTGCTGTTTAGTTATTATATACACTCATTATCAAAAATGAATCTTAGAAAGAATCTAACAGTATTGGAATGCTATTGGGAAGGACAAATGATTAAGAGTAATGAATTTAGACTGATATAGAAAATATTTATTGAGCTATACATACAGGAGTAGTGTCTCTCAGTGTGGCATTGGGACACAACATACAAGTTGTAGCGGTTCCTAATGATGTGATAATCAATCCCATGCAGCTTGAGTATTCTCACTCAGTTTCAGCAGATTGGTTTGGAGATGCAGCTTCACAAAAGTGGATCTTTTCACTGAAGATGACCGCTGCCATTCTGAATGACCATATGACAGTCTGGCATGACACCATTGCTGCTTTGGTGAGTCATGCAGCTGTCTGCCAATGGTGCTGGCACTAACAGGATGCTCATTAAATGTCCACAGACTTGGCTGTTGGGTGACTCCATGCATGTAGGCCTCCCAGATTCTTCATGTCACTGGTGCATGCTTTGTTCTTTCCACTGCTGCCAGCAGTGTGGTATGGTAATGTCCACATGACCTGTATGACAGACAATAGGCTGATAGGGCCATCCCACTGCCTGTAGCCCTACGATGCTATGCCTCTCAAAATCTTCCAATGGTGGTGAGAAATCTCCAGAAATGTTCAATAACTCTTTTTCAGGCTAGAGGTGGCTGACCGGTCTGTAGAGGCCTGTCAGTCTGAATGCTTTGTTTATCATAACATCCCTGCTTTACGCTGATGACTTATTCTTACTGTTAGCCTGTAGATGTTTCTGAGGAAATTAAAAGATTAATCTCATCATGTCACCGAAATCCACCAGCAGCATTAGCAAGACTGTCTAGATGCAAAGCAAGCATGAGGGGAGAGTGTTGTAAGCCCAGTGCAATTAGTCTTCACTCAGTTGTAAAGTGGGAAAGGGTGCACAAATGCCTGAAGTGAGAATATTGTGAGCCCAGCACAATTATTCTTCACTTGATTGTTAAGCGTGAAAGGGTGCACAAATGCCTGAAGTGAGAACATTGTGAGGCCAGCGCAATTAGTCTTCACTCAATTGTTAAGCGTGAAAGGGTGCACAGATGCCTGAGGTTTAAAGGCTGGCTTTATTTAAAACAAGAGTGACTGAACAAGGGCCTGTTATGATTATGCCAACAACTTGATTTGCTCTGGAGCTGATATGCTTCAGACATAGTGGCACACAGAAGGAATCAACTGGTTGCAGTGCATGAATGTGATGGTGCCAGAATGTCATCGAATCACTCAGAATTGCAGCAGGTGATTTTCAGTGATGAGTCCTGCCGTTGACTTGGTGGAGACCAACAACAAATTTGTGTTTGGAGGCACTGTGGTCAGGGCCAAGATCAACAGTTTGTGGTCTTCAGTCTTCATTACAAGCACTTTGACAGCACAAAACCAGTGGCTCTACCGTTTCCAAACACACACTCACGTGCACTGTTCCAACATGACAGCACTTGTCCACATACTGCCTCCATCTCAAGAGCTTGCCTTGAAGAGACAGATACTATGGCCAGTTGCCTCACCAGGCCTATCCCTGATTGAAAAGGTATAGGATGCTATTGGATACACTATCAACATCCCTATGGCAAATCTGTAGGAAGTGAGTGAGAATATTCAAGCTGCATGGGATGGATAATCACAGAAGACCATTACAATCCTCTACAACTACATGTCTGGCATTTGCCTTATACCTGATACCATCATTATTTATACAACATACATATTTGTATATAATGTTTTGTTCCTTGCAACATTTAATTCTTTCTGAATCAGATCACAATCCAACACTTCCTTCTGGGTGCAACCATTTGTGATGATGAGTGCATCTTCAAAATGTTACTGGCTGCCTTAAAAGTCATCAAATTGCTGTAACAATGCTGCTTGCATAAGTATTGTGCAATCTCCAAGTGTAATGAGATTGACGATTTACTCTAAAGAGCACTCTGTCAGCTTTCAGTTGTCCTCTACCAGGGAATCAGTTCACCTTTTCTGAATAAACAGATATTATATCTTAAGAAAAGCTGTGAAAATGAATGGGAGAACTCTAAGCAAATTAGGGATTTCTACTACAAAGGACAAAAAATACTATTCAAGACAATGCACTGCTGAATGAATTAAAAAAATTGAAGCTGATTTGTCCTACCCCTACCGTCTAGACAACGCCATCCCTCAAAAAGCTCTGCATACAAATGGCCTGTATGGAAGTGTGGCTAGAAACAACCTATTACTGTAGATCAACCATATAAAAGTATGTCTGGATTTTGCCAGAGGTTTTTCTGGTCAAATGAGACACAATATGAGCTATTTTGCTAAAATTCAAAACACAATCTGTGGTGCAAACCCAAGATTGTCATTCTGCAACAAACACAGTTCAAACAGTGAAGCGTGGTGGTGATAGCATTGTATTGTGAGGATGCTGTTCTTCAGTCAGGACTGAGCATCTGGTGAACAAACAGATGCTGCAAAACACATTTAGATATGGCAAGATGACCTGCATCTGTCTGCTATTAAACTGAAGCTGGGAAGAGCCTTCAATTTTCAGCAGAACAGTGATCCCACACCTACGAACCAAACTACACAGAAGTTATTAAAGTACAGTAAAATACAGTGACCTATTACTATAGGAAATCAGCACATTCATAAAACTTGTCAGCAGGTGGAAGGATATAGTGCTCTAAAATCTCCTGGTAGATGTTACATTGACTCTGGGTTTGATAAAGCACTGGGGACCAACACCAGAAGATGCCACAGCACCCTAAACCATCAGACTGCAGAAACTTCACACTGGAGTTCTGATACCTTGGATTATGTGCCTGTCTTCTCTTTCTAGAGACTCACATTGATTTGAGATTTTGGGGGATTCTAGATTTCCAAATGAAATGAAAAAAAAAAACCTTTCATCTGAAAAGAAGACTTTGGAGCTCTGAGGAACAGTCCATTTCTTTTTCTCCTTAGTCCAAATAAGACACTTCTGTCTCTGCTTCAGGAAGGGATTGCTGTAAGGCATGGTGCAGTTGGAGCCCCTTTAACAGAAATATCTGTGTGTGGTGGTATCTTGATGTACTGACACCAGCCACATTCCACTCCTTGTGAAGCTCTTGTGAAGCTTTTCTGGATGATCCTCTTACGGCCGTGGTCATCCTTGTTGCTTGTGCACCTTTTCTCACCATACAATAGCAAACAAAATAACAAAAACAGAATCTGTCTGCCTGTGAATTGGTGGAGTCCAAATTCTTCAGAGTTTGTATCCTTTTCCAGACTGATGAGAATCAACAGCTCTTCTGAGCTCCTCTCAAATCTCCTTTGTTCCTGCCTGATACACTTCCACAAATCTGTAGACTTTGATTTGTTTCCTGTTTTTTAAATAGAACAGGACATGCCCACACCTGATTGTCTCCTGCTCATTTGAAACACCTGACTTTAATTTCACCTCAAATCTCATAATCCTAAATGTTCACATACTTTCGCCATATTCATTTCGGGCATTTTCATTACTTTAGGTTTTCTGCTGATATTTACTGAGCCATTTAGCACAGTGACACATTGTTCATGAAAAAAAAGCAAAAAAACAAAACAAAAAACAAACATGCTGCGGTGGCGATCCACTGAGCTTGTATGGCCAGAACTAACTTTTAAATAATATCCCATACATATCTTCAAATCTCATAAATATAACATTTCATAATGACATTGATTAATAGATCACATCAAAAATATGACTTTGTATCTTATAATCATGTCTTACTTTGTTAAATTATTTCCTTAATTATGACTTGGCATCTCACACTTAGGACATACTGTGTCTAAACATCTCATGAGTATGACTTACTAATCTCATAGTAGTGACTTATTATCTTATTATTTTTAATTAGTCTCATAATGATAACTAGCGACTTAGTATGTCATACAAATGACTGTCTGTCATAATTATGACAGTCTCAAACAAATCATATCATAGAATGAGAGAGATAGAGAGATTTTGATTCTGCATTCATGCCCTCTCCTCAGCCTCCCCGCTTACTGATTTACTCTACGTACATCTGATGCTCTCTCTCTCTCGCTCTCATTTGGGCTATGTTGTTGTTTCTCCTCTAATCTTTCTCCTACAAGCTCAGGAGATGAACTGAAAACACAGATAAACTCACACCATTCTTCTGCTTTACATACATAATGCCACCTCTGCATCTGCTGCCTAGCTTCTGAAAGCTCATGCCGTGGATGGAGGTTCTCGGGTTTGGTGTCCCACAGGGACATAAGTGGGCCAGCTCTGCACACCAGACGGGGCAAAACAAAAAAATAACACAGCAAACATCATCCCCCACAGTCATTTTCAACAAACTTTCAATCGCTTATCCTTCCTCTTTTGCATTCTTCCTCTTTGTCAATCTCTATCACTCATCCTGGAACATGCCTTCCCCATGGTGGGGCTGCTTTAAAGAAGGAGAGAGAAAGAAAGGCAGTATCGATTAACAATGTTGCACAAAGCCAAAGCAGCAGCTGGAGGTCCCTGCAGGCCGAGCTCAGTGATCTGCTCAAGCCTGACCTTTGGTGCCTCAACAAAGCTCTGAATACATTGGCATCAGTTTTAAAGGTCTGCTTCATTTAAAAGCAATGTAAACATTCACTCGCACATGTGTATAGATATAGGCACAACCAGGGCTAATGAGTACTAATGAAGACAATGATCTGTATCTGCCAATGCTGCTGGCACTAACAGGATGACTCATGGAGGGCATCAATGCTCACTGAATGTCCGCAACCATGGCTTTTGTGTCTCTGTGCATGTTGGACAATCAGTCAGTTTTAACTCTGCCAGATCCTTCATGTTGCTGGTGCATGCCTTCCTTTATCCACTGCATGCTATGGTAATATCCACATTATCAGTATGGTGCACAATACATCAGTATGACCATCCTGCTTCCTGGAGATAAACAATGAGATTTTGCATGAGCTCTTCAAACTGCTTGAAATGTTTCAAACTCTTCTCTGAAGCATACTGCACAAAGGATGCTACCAACACAACAGCACAAGTCAGAATAGAAAGAATGCACAACGCGACACCCTTATATAGTCAGTTGGCTACAGTGACAATGCTCATCCTTGGCAACTCCACATAAGTACTGCCAACGGGATTTCTAGAAAATAGAAGTCTGGAGAACTCTGGAGCAGTAAACATCAGTCTATTGCACCATGCCTGGTGCCAGGTGTGGGCTAGAGGAGTATAAAGCCCCAGCATTGAACTGTGAAGCAGAGGACTTGTGTTCTCTGGAATGATGGAGCTCCATCCAATGCTTTTAGGATGAGTTGGGGAGTTGGGGAGGATATGGTGATAATCTAACATCTATTTAATGGCATCACTAATGGTCTTGTTGCAATGCTCTAGTAGAAAGCCCACTTTCCAACATACAGGACTTGGTGCCAGATACCACAGGACACCATCAGAGGCTGATTGTGTGTAAAATCACTACTCAATCACTACTACTTCAGGATAACAATTAAAATAATCAGGAGGTGGAGTTTTCAGTCTCAGACTGTATATGTGAATGCATTGCATGAAAGGTGTGCCTACCTAAGACAATGCTACCTTAGAAGCGTAATGGCTAATTTTCCATGCAGTTGTCTTAGACATAAAAATAATTTCTTAGAAACAAATAATAAAAATCTCAAAGTGAATTGCACATCTTTCATCCACATATAAAGCTCTGAGGAACAGAAGTTCCATCTACTGGTTATTTTAATTGGTTATTCTCTGATCCAATTACATTTGTTCTGCCTCAGAGGCAGAGCTGCCTCCAGATCCATTTTGAGTTGTGATTTTGCAGCTGAAAAGAAGTGAGAGAGAAAGTGTGGGGGGTGGGGGTGGGGGTTGGGTGGGGGGCAGTGTATATTGTTCTGGTTGACTGGTGTACATCTCATAATACTGACATACTATCCCATTAATATGACTTAGCATCTCATAGTTAAAGTCATGCAAAAGAGATTTCACAGAAATGACATATGCAAGTTAATTGGACAACTCAACTGTGGTTTGAGGCATGAGTGTGATGATATTCACATTTGCAGTGGTCTCTAGTTAATGTCATCTCGAAATAATTACTACATAATGACTACAAGGCTTTTAAACTAAAGAACTTCAGACACCAAACATATCAGTTAAATTTAGGCCTAAAGGGAAAATTATTTTTCCCTGATTCATCCCCAGACATCAGCATCATTACTACTGTACTGGTTGAGCAGTTTTATCATTATATTGACACAGTTACTAATTGCTCAGCTTTCAGATATGAGGTGCTGCAGAAACAGCTGCTTCTAGCCCCTGCGAATCGCTGCTGGGTGGTCTGGGACAACGTTCGGAAGATGTTGTGGGACACTTGATGGCTGAGTGTTTCCTTCCGTACAGAAGTCGGTTCACAAAGTCTCTTCAGGGAAACGCTGGCCTGTGGCCAGACTGCCTCTGTACGCTTTTCCACCACTACATCTGCCAACCTTCCTCCCGGGATTCCCTTCTCATAACCAGGAATTTGTGCCAGACGCTAAATGTGTGTGCATGTAGTGCCACAGTAAGTGTGTGTGCACAGTGTGTGTATGCTGTAGTGCATAGGTGTGTATGTAAACTCATGTTGAGTTTACATACACACCACTCTTGTGGGATTGTGCAACATCTAATGATTTGCAGAGCTTCTGAATTCCTAATGCTCTGAATGTCTAGATAGTGAAGTTTTCACCCCGAATAGTGTACAAATAAAAAGAAAAACAAAGTTAAAAATGTGCTCTATGCTCTTATGTCTATGTGTCTGAGATCAAGATTAATTTAAAGTTTAAAGAACTAGTTTAAATTAGTTTATCACAAAACAGCACAATGCATCCCTTCTCACAAATATAGTTTAACAACCAACACACAACCAACACACCAAAATACAGGGCTAATGTAACTACATAATAGGTAGGCTTGATACACTCACCTAGATGCAATGTCGAGTTCAGCCAGGCATGTGAAAAGCAGAGATGGGTATTTCAGGTCCAGTCAAAATCCTGCCCCAAGATTTTGTTCTGACTTATTATTCTACTAATGATCAAACCTACTATGAAAGTGATGGACCTGGATTACCCACCTCTGACCAGAGTCAAAATCTGCCCCCGTATTTTGGCTTGACTGCCTGGGCAGCTCTGATGCAGCTTAGTCATTATGAGCCTTGATATTTGCTGATCATGTTCTTCTGAGGGTTCCCAGAGCAACAACACTCAGTGGCAGCCCCAAGCCTTTGGAACAGCGTACTGAGGTTCAAAGTATTCAATTTTTATGGATATTTAAATCAAATCCACTGAACAAACTCCTCTGCTTCATGATTATGGTGTGTAATGGGTGACTGGCATTGTCCATGATAGAGAATAGTTTGTCTGCTGTCCTTCCTGCCACAGTTGTCTGAGAGTCCAACTCCACTCTGACCACTGACCTGACCCAGCCTGTCTGACCAGCTTGTCGCAGCCTGTGCATGTCTCTCCTCCTGATGCTACCTCCCCAGCACACCACAGTGTAAAAGAGAATGGTGGCAACCATCAAGTGGTAGAACATCTGCAGACATTTTCTACAGATGTCAAAGACCTTCAGTTTCTTCAGGAAGTAAAGCTCCTTCCTGTACATGCATTCTGACCAGTCCACTTTGTAATCCAGCTGCAGTCCTAACCACCTCCACATTAACCCCCTCAATGGAGACTGGCTGTGGGGGTGGTCCAGACCTACGAAAATCCACAACCATCTCTTTGGTCTTGGTTGTGTTAAGCTGCAGATGGTTCAGTTGGCACCATGCAACAAAGTAATCCACCAGTCTCCTGTACTCCTTCTCCTGTCCACTACTGACCCACCCAACAATGGCTGTGTCATCCAAGAATTTCTGTACATGACACATCTGTACATGAGTTGTACTGAATGTCAGATTTGTAGATTATAAACAGAAACAGTGAGAGCAGTCCCCGGTGGTGCTCCCCTCAGCCCAATATACTGTGGTCTGCCAGTGAAGTAGTCAGTGATCCAGGTTACCAGGTGTGGGCTCACCTGCTTCTTGGCTTTTGAGTAGAAGGGGCTGTAGAATGATGAAGGCACTGGAGAAATTAAAGAACATTATTCTCACAGCACCACTCCCCTCATCCAAGTGGGCATATGTGTGGTGGAGGAGGTATACTACACCCTACTTCTACACCCTCGTTCTCTTCACACACTGTAGGGGATCCAGTGCTTGTTGAACCTGAGTCTGAGTACATGGAGGAGCAAGTGTTCTATGATGTGAGATGTTAAATCACTGGGCCATCTGCTTTCCTTGCCATGAGTCTCTTCAGCTCACCTCTGACCTGGTCTGCAGTAAAGTGAACATGGGGTGAGTGGGGGAAACAGGGGTACAGCATTGCTGAGCAGATCCAGTGTGTGATGGGTGTAATGGGGGTGCTGCACTGTCTGTGTTAATGGTCTCAAGAAGGGGAGTATGAGCAGCAAAATGGATGCACTGTCTGTTGTCCCTGGATCTGTTGTTGTCATTGTTACCAAGAAGGGACATAAACAGGGAGTGATGCCTGGGCAGACAGGAGCAGCTGAGGTAGGGTACCCAGGGCACAGGGTAGTCAAAGTGGTTGTAGAAGAGATTGAACTCATTTGTTTTCTGTCTCTCTCTCTCTCTCTCTCTCTCTCTCTCTCTCTCTCTCTCTCTCTCTCTCTCCAGCACTTTTGTTCTTGTGCTTGCAGCCTGTAATCATCTTCATACTGTTCCAGACCTCCATTGTGTTATTCTTCTTCTGCTTCTGCTTAACCTTCTTCCTGTATTACTCTTTGGTCTTTTTAAAGCTGGACTCAGGTTCCCTCTGTACACTCTTTATCTCCTCTTGTTTCTTTTCTTTAAAAGCCCTCTTCCTGTTATTAATTGATGACACTCGTTATCCGGGGCTTGTTACTGGGACAGCATTGGACAGTTCTCACAAGAATAGCAATGTTCATGCGGAGGTTCAGGTAGTCTGTTGTACAGTGTGTAACCCCCTAAATATCCTCACCCTGAATCCATAGTGCATCAGTCAGTGGATGCAAAGCAGTCCCTGAGAGTCTCCTCTACTTTGTGCAACCACTTTCTGAAGGAACATGTTGTCACAGGCTACCTTTGCACGCAATGTTTGAACTGAGGCATGAGGAAGAGGTTATGGTCAGACTTTCTCAATGGTGGCAGGTCGGAGGCAGTGTGTGCATCACTGTCCTTGGCATAAAGGAGATCTATGGTTCTGCTTCTCCTTGTAGGAGAGTCTACAAACTGATGAAGTGCAGACAGTGTGAAATCCAGTGTGATTGATGTCACAAGATAAAACAATGAATGCTTCTGGATGTTGAGTTTGCAGCCTTGAGGTGGTTGTGTGTGTGTGTGTGTGTGTGTGTGTGTGTGTGTGTGTGTGTGTGTGTGTGTGTGTGTGTGAGAGAGAGAGAGAGAGAGAGAGAGAGAGAGAGAGAGAGTTATAGCATGGGAAAACTCTCCTGGCATATAATAGGGTAACAGTGTGACTGCCAGCATGTCTTGGGTTGCAACATTTGATGTTAATAAACAGTGCAAGACCCCCATCTTTTCTTTTGCCACTCTACTTCACATCCCTGTTGTCTCGCACAGTAGAGAATCCGGTGAAGTTTGCATTAGTGTTGGGAATGTTGCTGGTTAACTTGCCCCTATACCCAGCTCTTCCGGTATAGGGTGCATTGTGTCAAAGTATCCCTTTGTCTGGAGCATGAGTAGCTCTCCCCTTGAATAAACAAGGTTTCTGCTACTTGCTTGCAAAGAAGAAGGTACCATATCCATATAATACACAAAAACACACTACAATGTGGAAAAACACAAAGAAGAAGAAAAGTTGCTACTAATTTTTACTCACTGAGAGATTGTGTCTAAAGATTGTAACAAAACAAATTTGGTAGGGTAATGAAAAACTTTAATTAATTAATCTAAATAACTTATATCTCATTACACTCAATTTGTTTACAAGTGGAACTTGACCTCTTCAAAATGGTGGACATATTGTCTTGGATAGAAAACAATGTACAGTCCCATATCTAGGTGTGTATATCTATGGGCTATGCTGCATTACATTTAAACTGGGTTGTTGGAATGGAATTCCAAGTATGACATTTTAACTGGAATGTCCTCACAGCTCAGACAGTGTGCGTGTATTGATACATTTCTCCAGAACACAGTGTTTCCCACAAAACTCACTCATGACTCTGTTTACATTTTAATGCTTTCATTTAGCAGAAATTTAGTCAGATGTTATTTATAAACCTGGACTACAGTCTGAACAAACTAAATAAATGTGTTATTAAATTTGTATGCTACTTAATTATGCTACTTATGCTATTGTCAGACCTCCACAAAATGCTGGGCCTTGTTAATGGGCTAGTAAGGGTCTGCTATTCCCTATCAGGGAAATCAAGATTTCATAGAGTCAAGAGTTCATAACCCAACTGCACAGTACTGTCAAATACATGATTTCTGTGGTGAATTCAAAAATTTGGTCAGGTTGGTCAGGTCTGTAGACTAGCTGAACCATCAAACTCAAACAAAAACATACACTATGTTCATCCAGAGCTAATGTGGTCAACCAGCTTGACCAGCTTGACCAGATTGAGCTGGACAGGCTTTTTTTGAAGCAGAATTAGTCCTTTTTATGAATAAAATGAAAGAAATGGAGTGTATTAGTGTCAGAAACCATATAACAGTGTGTTAGACATTACTGAAGACCTCCATGTGACACAATACCACTAACTGGTGGAGTAAAAGTTTCTTTGATAGCCTTGTAGCTCCAACATGAACCTGAAGAAGCAAACTTCAGGCACCAAACCTTTCTTGGTTGTCATGGAAACATTATAGATTCAATTGTTTTTGCTGAAGTACCACATTAAGCTGTGAAAACACAGTCCTAAATGGAGCGTGTGCCGAGAGACAGGCACTGTAACAGTAATACTATTTATAGGTTATTACTGTTGTTGATTCTATTTTGTCCTGAAAGTGATGAATGTAATAAGGGTTGCTTGACAGTGTGTTTGTGTGTTTTTGGATGTGTATATTTGAAAGATATGCTCCAGTGTGTTTGTGGAGACGCTGGGGATTGTGGTGTTTGTGTTTGGAATGGTCGGCTGGACATAAAGCATTGGTAATTTAATATAAGGGAGAGAGGGAGTGGGTTCACTTTGGAGAGACTGGAGCAGAGTCCATCATTGAACATTAGCCAGGACTGTCTCTACCTCCACAGATACCCCAGAGATGATTCGGGAATGGGTGGGTGATTCTTCAGCTGGGGGCTCTCTTTGCCATCTTAACTTCTGGAAGGGTATTTGTCTTTATGTGAAGACAATGTTTACATGCTGTAAAGACTTAATGATGGCAAAGACTGCTTATATAGAATTCAATTATTTTATAGACTGTGAGCCAATGCCTGGGAAAGGCAGTGTGGTCACAATGCCCCAGCACAGAGTACAATGTAGAGACATGCTCACAAGCGTGGGAGCAATTCATAAAGGTGCACATAAGCACACCAACAGCAGCATGTAAATGTAAAATAAATGCTAAGCCCCCACTGGGTTACTGTGGGCAATTCTTAATAGTCCTTTTAAGGGGCATCCTCTTCCCATGTTTGTTCCTCCGCCTTCAGAACCCATAAACGGAGTCATCCTCAGTCCAGTCAATAGCCACAAATTCCCAGTGCAAAGCTATGGAGGATATTGCTTTAAGTATAATTGTTTAAAAAGTATAAAAGTATAAAAGACAGGAATCATCTTTGGAAACTGCTGCCCAACAGATGCAAGTTTGCCAGAAGTAACTTTCAAACCTCGGCATGAATCTCAAGTATTACTGTGCACCACAGCAGCTGGGCAGTAAATCCATAAAGCAATGATGTTGATGCAAACTCACCAAAATCATCTCCTTATGGGCCACCGCTAGCTCACAGGCGTTTATCAATGCACAACAGCCTTCTGCCTTCTGCACTGTGTCCTAATGGGAGGAAACTGTGGTTAGCCAACACTTACATAAAGAACTTGGCAGGAAAGTTTGCAAACAATAATAAAATATTCAGAACATCTGATGTGTTTACCTAAGACCCTACCATATTAGGTTCCCCCACCTAGGTGTTTCTAACAAAGTGGCCAATGAGCGGAAGCACAAGGTAGGTGTTTCTAACAAAGTCTCTGTTTGAGTTCAATCAGAAGCTTCTTCTTTCACTGTACCAGTTGACAAGCACAGTTGTTATGTTGCCAAAACAATTGCTTTCATTGATTCTTTTTTATTTTAACATTTTTCATTTCATTCTTTAATACCTCCTGTTGTCCTCAGTGGACTATTTCGCCCATTGTGACAACCAGCATTTTCTGACGATTTAGGACATTAATACAAACAGAAACAAATGAAAATGGCTGCGATTTGTGTTTGTTAATGGGGTAAAAATCTATTTACACACAATGAAACATGAATCATCCGGAGATTTTCAAAATAAAAATAGGAAGCTATTAGATGACTCATTTTTAGTGTCACCTCGCCACAGCTCACGGTCTTCCTACTTCATCTCTAGGTGCTCAGCCTGCTTTGTCATAGCTTGGTATGTAATTGGTGGGGGCCTTTAGGGTCCCAGTGGAACGAACGACAGAATAACAGAGGAAACAGGAGAGAGAGAGCACAAGGTGTACTTACAGAGAGTATAGCTCACTGATTGTGCAGGGAAGAGGAGGCTATGAGCAATCTGTCCAGAACTCAGTATATGTTCTTTTAACTGTGGTCAATCAGCATCAAACCAGCACCAGACTGAAGACCGTTATGCTGGGATTGATATATGGTGTGTTTGTTAGCACATTGTGTTCTATGAGGAGCAGATGATTGAGAATAATTTGAGCTGTGTTTGCTGCTGTGCTGGACTGCTCCGTTGTGACGTTACTTACTGTGAAGCTCATCAGCTCATCAGGTGATTCATACTCTGATCCATGTTACAAACCCATGCCAGCCTTATAATTAACAAGCAAGACCCCAGACACACACACCCAGACTGACACTCACTAATTGCATTGTGCTCTGAGAGAGATGGAGAGAATTATCATCATTATAGATACAATCGTTCTCATAACCCCGAGGTCAAGATCCATTTCACTAAGTAATTTCCTACTTTTCTTCTTTCTTTTCTTCAATTTCTTCTCTGCTAGTTGCCGTGCCAAACTTTATTTATCCCGTAAATTGTTATGGGATTGCACAGTGGTCATTTCTTCCCTCTGAGTCCTAAACAGAGGTTTGCCAAACCCCGTTTACAATTTTCCCCTCCTGGAAGAATGGAGAGCACTTGGCTCGGGTTAGCGCTGCCATTTGCTGGAGCAGCGATTAAACACATTAGAAAAAAAAACTGAAAAAAAACAGGCCCTCAACTAAGAGCTGTTTCGTCAATTATATCCCAGCAGTCACTCACTCTAAATACACACTTGATAACCCATTAAAGGGCGCACAATGGCTCTCTTGTGTAATGCGTGTACAAGCACTGAATGACATTGTTTACATTACAGAAGGTACTTGTGAAGCAGGGTGGAGAACTTAGCTTATCCTACACTGATGTTAGTGTGACGTCCACTGTTCCTGTGGCTTGGTCAGTGACCCCAAATTGTTCGTTTATTTATTTTTTTTTTATTTATTCATCATCAATAAATATTTGCAACCAGAAGGAATCAACTGTTTGTAATGCACTGTAATGGTGTCATGCCAGACTATCATAGAGTCACTCTAATGGCAGAGAGTGAACGAATGGCAGTGCATCTTCACGGACGAGTCCTGCTATTGTCTTGGTGGAGACGACCACATCCAGAAGGCCTGGTGTCCTGTATTGGGTGCAATTTCATACACTGCCAGATCACGTTTGGTTTTCATTATAGGCACTTTAACAGCCCAACATTACATTAATAAAGGGATGCAACCAGTGGCCCTACTTTTTCTGAACACACACTCCAGTGAATTATTCCAACAGGTCGACACTGCATACTGCATACTGTCTGCATACTGCTGCCGTGTCTGTTTCCTGCATTGTTTTCTACAAGACCTCTTTCTGTAAAATATGTCATATTTTTCTAAATTATACTAAATATCAACAATAAATATGAGATTCAAGATTTCTGGTTTTCAGAGCTATACATGTAATGAGCTTTGAGGTAGGTTTGAAATATTAGGTTTGAAAAATAGGTTTGAAATATTTCACTTAAAATGTATAAATAAATGTATGAAATATAACAGTTTGCCTTTTGAAATGAAATGATCAGCCCAAATTATATTTTATATTTATATGGGATATTTCTTTTTTCTGTACATACCATTCCATAAAGAAAGTATTCATTTGTTTGGTCCACTACTGTGTTATTACTACAACCCTTATTTTTCCCCTAGCAGCTACGTAACACTCTACGTCTTTTTGCAGCAATGACGCAAAGGGTCTCCAGCTCTTTTATTGGGTGATTTCTCCCAGCAGATGACAGGATTGTGTATTAGAAATGACGCTAACTTGGGCTAACCGGATCTCCGGCTCAGCTGCCCACAAGGCCTATTTCCTTTGTGCTGGCCTTTATCAGAGAGCAGCCTTGTATGTGCAATTATAAAGCTAGTGTGATTTCCTGCATTGCATCCTGATGAAATATCATTCTGGATGGGGGAGCTGGGAGGGTGAGTTTATCAGCTTCTGTAAACGGAAATGTACTCACTGCAAAACTGAACGAACCCGTGCACAGAACAATCAATACAAGATGGAACGTCTTGTGCCAAATGCAGTAAAGTCAAAGTCATTAAAGAAACATGAGAGGCATGCGTGCATTGGTAGCCTTCATCACTCTTACCCACTGACCTATCATATTTAAAGAGTCTTGAAACTTAAGTCTCTCTTTTTTTCAAAGTTAGTACACAATGTTAAAAGTTTCAACCCCCCCTTTTCCATTCAATCTGTAGATGGAAAGTCAGTTACAAGACTTCACTGTTTTTGTGATGTCACCAAAAAATCGAACACATATATTTACATACATCTGCTAAGACTACAGCTGTTTATCTCCACCCATTCACACATGATAAGGAGTGTCTGGTCTTGACTGTTATTTAATCAAGGCACAATATAGGGACACCTATCAGAACGAAAGCTAATATTTACAGTATATGATCAAATGTTTCTGGACAGCCCTTCTAATGAATGCTTTCATCTACTTTAACCTTTAGAATTCTATGTCAATTTTGTGGGATGTTGTCATAGTTCATACTTTCATTCACCACAAATTTAGAAAAGTATTTATAGAACACAGTCACTCATGAATTTTGATGAGCTATTTGTAATAATTTTTATTATTAGATTGACAAGGATATTTATAATACTACATTCTTCAGTACAAATAAAATAAAATGACAACCTGAATGTCCTTTATTATTTGTATTATTTATGTATGTATCAATATTATGGCTTCTCAGGACTTTTATTCTGATTTCTGATTGACCACTGTGTGAGCAAAGAAAGAGAACAGCCCCTACCTTCACATTATCCTCCATAACCCAAGTAACCCATGGAAACAAGTGAATGTTAGCTGTTTCACTGATAATTAATCACACAATAATGAGCAACAAAGGTTAGATAGTTAGTTTGTTATGATATGTATATCTATGTATGTTTATAGGTTACTTTGGTCCTGAGTTATGAAGCCTAGAATATGGCATGCCATGTCTGTGAAGTCGGTTCCAAGAGTTAACCATGCTGGTTTGAATTCATTGCATTCTCTGCATAGTCATAAAGGTTTAGAAAACATTACGGCTGTGAAAGGTCTGACAGCAAGCCAACCTTCAATGCCCATAGCTTTTCCTAGAGGAATCGGCTGTTTGTGGAAATTATGTTCCCTGTTGGCTTGGTCCTCTTGCTGGCATTTTACCCCAAGCCTCTGTTACATCAACAGACTACTATGCTGGCCAGCGTCACACCAAATGATGGAGAAGTGATAGAGGGCCATCCTACCCATTTAGAGAGATGTTAATTATAACCAGTGATGGCTGTCGCATAAACAGCAATTGAATATATGGCAGCATCACTCAGGACCCTGCCTTTACAGCATCTTTACTGTAGAACTATAATGTGTATTTTTTTATCTCTTAATCTGACACTCTTCTTTAACCCATGCTAGCTATGGGTTTCACACATTCTCTGATCATTAGCTCACTCTGGAACCACATTAGGGCTGGGAAAGCTCTGAAATGCTCAGCATGAGGGACTGGTGGAGCAAGAATGTGAACATGCCACATTACACCACCCCAGGAAACACATATTATCAATAAGGGAGAAAGCAATGGCAGAAAATGCGTCCATCCAGTAATAGACAGCGTGCCAACCTCCATTACCCATAGCTTTTCAGTGAGGAATCAGCTGTTTGAGGTAATTATGTTCCCTGTCTGCTTTGCCCCCGTCGGCCTTTTGCCCCTCGCATCGGTGAGACTGAGGCAGCCAGTATCTGACCTCCATTATGTTGATTCTGCTCCAGTGTTCTCTCCAGCGTTGGGCTGTGTCATGTTCCTGCTCATTCGCCCATCAGCCTATTTGTTTGTTTGCATGTTTGTTTACCTGTCCGACACCTTAAGCTGCACCTCCACGTTATTGAAGCGCTCTCAGCTTGGGTACTTATTTGCGACAGCCCTGCTGTTGTCAGCCTCGCTCCACTGAAGCCCTCCAGGTAAAATACATTCAGCAACTCACTGGATGGAATAAACATTGAAGACAGATATTCGAGCTGCCCTATTGATGCAGATACCATGAACAAAACAACAAGATCTGTTCAGAAACCATGAATGACAATATTGATCATGGGAGCAGGGAGGTCATGGCAGATATTGTCCCTCATAATAACTCCTGATCAGTGTGTATCCATGTGACTTAGGTTAATTGTGTGTTATTTAACCTTTGTGTTTCTTTGTTAAACATACAAGGACATATGACAGTTGATCCCTTTGAATCATGAATCTTCCCTTTCCTTCTCTGTATTCCACTTAATTGAATGCAAATCCATTGTCAACAAGTGCCTGAAGTGTGGAACCCATGAACATCATTAAATGCTGTTGCCTCTGTTGAGATGATTTGCCAGGGCTTTAGATGCTTGTTGTTTTCTTACTGTTTTGTCTGAGTAAGACCCAGATAGCAGCATATATTGGTCCACTTTCTTGATAAGCTTGCAAACTGCTGACCCTTGGACCTCCCAAATGTTTTTAATCTAATTTAATCTAGACTTTTATTTTGGACAATACATTTTTGTTTGAAAAAGACAAAAATTATAAAGAACTGTGAGGAAAAAATAATGATTATGTCTTATATAATTCTTATAAATATTGAAATTCTGTAAATGTATTTTAGAGTAGCATAGGATCTCTTGAAAATAACAATATTTGATATGTGTGACCGTTTTCTGTATATATTTTTGAGAATAACATCCCCCAGATTTAGCCTAGAGTTAAGAAGCTCTTTGGTTGCTTATCTGGCCTGTTTTGGCCTTGGGGCCCAGTGTTATGTGCGGCAAGACCAGCTCATCATGCTTGTCATGCTTAACCATATTTATGGATTAAGTCCCACAAAACATTTGTTTAAGGTACTTATTATTTAAAATTGGTCCAGTTCAGTGTGAAAAGTAACAATAAATATTGTTGAGATATAGTAATTGTATAATATAATAATATAATTGTAGTACTGTAGTACTATCGTACTGTAATTTCTTTTGACATTCAATTGTTGATAACATAAAATTGTGATAGATCTACTAGACTACTTCAACATACAGAATTCAACTGAATTCATAGCTATGATTTTCCTTAGCTTTCACTAGCTTTCACTAATTAGATTTAAATTGAATTAAATTCCCTACACACTTCAGAATTTATCCTACTACTTCTGTTAACAATCAAATAACCATTAAACATGTGACCCAGTTCCTTTGGCAGCCATACACGCCCATGCCATAACACTACCTCCATCATGTTTGACAGCTGATGTCCTATGCTTCCAATCATAAATCCATAAATCTTCTTACTCTTCTCTCCCTGCCATTCTGATACTCCTGCCTCTGTAAAAGCATTCTTGACTTGAGTCTCCAAGGGAAAAAATCTGTGATCATCTAGTCCAGTTGAGTAGTTGAGGTTTGTTCTGAGTTTTGTTATTTGGAGCTCATACAACACGTATTAACCAATCACATGGCTGACTAATGGCTAGTTAAATAATGTTATATTAGGTTTCTTTGTGGCTCCCAAAAATAAATGCAGATATAGACACTTTTGGTGGTCTACCAGATCTTGGGTCACTTCTTTTCCTTTGACTTTGCCGATTGTTATGTATGTGGATTATTTTATATTTTCAAAATATTCAAAAAATGAATAATTTCTCATTTAATCCTCGTTCTGGCTGGAAATGAAATGAATGAAGGGTGGTCTCTGACTTTTGCACACAATGTACTTTACTGAAGCCATAACTACCATTATTATTCATTAAAAGTCATATGAATTTTAACCAGCAACCCGGTGCGGACGTGTTTTAAAGCACACTGTGGTTATATCTGCGGTCAGGCCTTACCTGGTAACAGGTACAGAGGGTTAATGAGATGAGAGGCGTTAAAAATGCCTGCTGTCCGACTCTTCTTATGACTCACTCACTGCTCTAATGCAGCCGTTAAGCTGTAATTGGGACCATAAGTAAAATCTACTGTGCAAGTAAAGCTTGGGCACTGTCTCCTCCAGCCTTTATGACTGTATGTGCAGCCTGAGAGTCAAGCTTCCAACTAAAAACACATAAAAATGTTTCATTTTAATGTTTTAGAAATGATAGGTTTTATCACAGAGCAGATCTTCAATTTCCGTTTTACTGTTGAAATGAACATTACGTTCAGTACAGTACAGTGAAAGGGAGACATACCACTTTTTCAGGACTCTTTGAAATGAATGTTTCTGTAGTCAGGAAGGTTCAGCCACATCCATTTAGACTTTAATACAGAACTTCAGCATCCCATAATCAGTGTGTCTTAGGACACATTTTGGATGTCCATGTGTGAATGTGTGTGTATGTGTGTGTGTGTACTATTCCATCTCAGAAAATTAGTCTTATTTTAGAATCTTATAAAATTAATCTTAACTTAGAAAATTAGAATATTGTGGACATTTTCTTTTTTTGTTCATAATTAATGTATTAATTATTAATTTAAAATATTTTTTTTATTTTGAGTCAGAATTTATTTATGTAAATTACAAATCCAGATTCTCACATTATTACAATAATTCAATTTAAGTTTGACTAAATTACAAATTGTGAATTAAATATATAAATTTAAACATGAGTATAAAATATATGATCTTTAATTTTTTTAATTAAAATATTTCAATTAAAATACACTTTATTTTTATGATCAAATGTTTTGTTTTTAATTGAATTTCTTTTATTTATGAGTGGTGAATGGAATGAAAAACTTCAGATGAAAGAAAATAGGTTACTGGAAAAAATGTAGTCCTTCTGAACTTCCAGAGTTAATGTGGTTACTCAGCCTGGATGAGTGGACCCACATGCAGCTAATCGGACACAAAGCCCCCAGAAAGTAGTAGTATCAGGGCTAAATCCAGCACCTGCTCTCTGACTTCACCACAGATGGTGTTGTTTTATTGATAAGGCAGACTAGTGCACTGCTGTCAACAACCAGTCGTACAGTGTGGTTGGGGTGGGGGTGGTGGGTGGTGGGTAGGGTGGTAGGCAACATTACGAATGACTCAACTGCTGGTTAAACAACTCTTTTTGCTATTTTAGACTGGCAGCTGGGCTCTCCCACATCCAACACATACATCTGACACATAAATGTTGATCAACTGTAATTACTGCTCAAATTTTCTGGACGTAATTTAAATGACAGCAATCCTTAATATTGCATCAAATTTTCATGATTATTGGAGCTACAAAGGTGAATCTGTAATTATTAATAATAAATTCTGCATAAATCTTTCCACCTGAGATGCTACCACTGTGGAGATGATTTTGTTCCACTGCAATGATATGGCATGGTTTGTAAGCTGGCAGGCTCTTATGCTGGTTCAAACCAGTGTTTTTGGATGCTGTTGACCAGCTACACCAGCTCCAACCCAGCATTAATAAGGGGAGTGTGGACTGAGGATTCTGGAGAGGAGACAAGCTATATGGAAGAAGCAGGTGGAATGTAAGCTGAGTGATGTCTGCCAGCCAACAGGACTCGGAACAGGATTCAAGGTTCAGACTTGGACATTTCTGGATGTTGTTAAAAAATATGAACTTTTATTTACTGATTTATTTATGGGTCCATGCGGCCTGCAGTTCCTTTGCTTCACTGTGTTCGAATAGTAAAGATGGCCTGAAGTAATACTCAGTAACAGTTTCAACATAAAAAACAAAACAAAACACTTTCACCTCTTGACCCAAGTCTGATCCGAAAATGGTTTGTGGGCTTGTTGAGTATGAACACTGCCTGGTATAACTCTTATGTCTACTGAATATGCTAACTATGATAAATAATGCACTCATCTTCAAAAAATATAGTTGCACCCAGGAGGAATCGACCAACAGGAATGAAACTTGGTGGGTGGGTTTGATATCATGAGACATGCAAATGATTCAAGTGTCACATTCAACAGTACATGTGACCTATGCGAGGACGAGTCTTATAATTGTACCTAACTAACAACATTAATAAGATTGAACTACATTGCTCATCCCATTTTGTGCTGTTGTGTTAGTAACATCCTTTGCAAGTGAAGTATGCCTCAGGGAAGAGTTCAAGAGGTATTGCATTGTAGGGCTCCAGGAAGTGGGATGGTCTTATCGATGTATTATGTGCCATACCAATCATCAGGATATTCTGATAGCACATACCAGAAGACCACTGTTAGTGCCAGGACCATGACCAAATGGCTGCATGGCACAGGAAATGCATGATGAGCATCACCAAGCTGATGGGTCAGATAGTTGATCAGCACGACCAAACTTTTTGATCAGTATGATTAAGCATGACTATGCTGGTCAAGAGCTGGATAATCAGTATATAGTATATTTTTGTCTGGACCAGCTTAGACCATTTGAAATCAGCTACCAGCAGAAGCTGGTGTTGATCTGGATTTTTAGCAGGGCAGTCAGTAGTTACGGCCTAGTAATTTATTAGATATGAGAGCAAGCAGATGAGCCACACACCAGCATGGACAGCCAAGTTTAAACAACAATAATGACAGCAATAAATATATTACTGACCTGTCATGTGCTAAATAACGTAGAAGAAGACCAGCCGGGTCACGACTGACATGACTCAGTTGATTAGGACCATCTGTACTTGAGCTCTAAGTGAATAGCTTCACCATTCTGTACACAGAACCTATCAGCAGATGTGTGTAAGACACGTACCTCCAAATGAGAGTGAATGTAGTATTTTATAGGCAGGAGGCATCATTGATTTCAGTGAGGCCTAAGAGATGGAGAGACGAGAGCAATTGACTTCATCAAGGTTGCAAATTTGCTGTGACTTTGTTTTTCGTTAATGGAGGGCAATCATAATGTAATCACATAAAGGCCTGGAACTGTCACGTTTCAGTTGAAAGCTTAAGCATCTTTTCCCTTCACATCTCACAACATGAATGTTTGTCTGCATTCCATACTCTGTAGAACACTATTCCGAAGGTTTGTATGGTGCTTTCAGTTCTTTATTTGCTACAGTGTTTACAGATTTTGTCACCCTTATCAGATTTGCTGTTTTGTTTTTAGATTTGCTGTCACATTTTCAGACTTTTAGATTTGCTGTATTATTTAATTTACTTTTTATTTTACATTTTTTCCTGGTTTTGAAAGTATTGGGGTTTTTTTATTATTATTATTATTATTTGTTGTTGCATTTATTTATTTTTATTTTTTTTACTTAACTACTATTTTTGAAGTAAACTTTCTACTTTTGGATTAAGTTCCTGTTCAAATTTCTGGTTTATTCCAGGGACTTCTGCATGTTTAGAGCATTTTTTAGAGCATGCAAATGATCATTATCCTGCATATTATCATTTATGCTTGTGCATTTGAAAATCAGATGTATTATGATATTTTCTAAATGTGCTGGTTGGAAATTAATGAGCTGGTGTTGAACTTCTGTATGTATAGATTGAACAAGGCTGTAGGCCATGTTTACTTGAACTAGTGAATTCCCAGTGTTGCTAATCCAGTAACAAGTCTGTGTGGTGCTTGGCCCCCTACTAATTGCTGTGAATTGATGTTCCAGGAATTTGAAAAGCATTGCAACACATGGTTTTGCAGACAAAAATCTGCATTTCAACCTCTGGTACCCCTCCCCTATGATTTCACGTGATTTCATGCAAGCAGCCCTGGCAACATCATTATGCCTGAAGCGGGGGCAACGTTGGCTTTTACACACACTGAACGGCTTGTACTGTTTTTCAGCTCCATTTAGCACCGCTGCGTGTCCACTGATTTTCAACGCCTGCCATCACGTAGCACTGAAAGCAATGAAAAGCGCTTTGGAACATGATGCCGTCTGCGGTTCTATTCTTCAATGCACTGTGAACACAGAAGACCTGTTTTTACAGTTGTCCATTATAGCCTTATCTTAATGGAGTTTGAAGCTATCAATGTTACAATGTTACCTTTATACACCTATTATAATGGTTGTCATTGTCATTTGTTGTTCAAATTACATATATTGGCAGGAGTTGTTATGACATCTAAATCCACAGGCTGGAGTTGGTCCCATTTGCTGCAACAGCTCTGTCAGCAGGGTTTATATAACAGCAAGTTAATATATTGAGGCCATAAAACTATATATTGCTCTGTGTGTGTATATAAGATAATACATTCAGGCCATAAGATATATGTATATATATACATCATGTGGCCTCAATATATCAGCTTGTGGCCTCAATATGTTATCTTGTTATGGCAAGCACCTAGAAAATCACACCCTCACATTGATGATGTCGTGCATGATGGCAACAGAACAATGAGTCTACAGAAACATTTTGTTTGTGAATATAAAAAACGAATTGGGAAATTCTTCATAAATCAGCAAGATTGTGACCCATAACACACTAACCCAAAACTCCAAAGCACTTCATCAGGGGTCAGAGGTGGAAGGTTTTAGACTGGCCTAGTCAGCCTCCAGACTTCAGTCCTAAAAAGCATGTATTTGTGAGTAACCCCCCAAAACAAACACCACCTGAATGAGGCTGCAGTGAAAGGCTGGAAAAACATCATAAAAGAAGAATGCAGAAGTTTAGTGACGTAAATGGTTCACAGGCTTGATGCGGTTTTTGCAAGTAAAGGATTTGCAACTATATATTAAATCTTTTTCACTTTAATCTATTTGAAGTTGATCTGTTCCAATACTTTTGGTCATAACAAAATGGGGAGCCCAGGCCTGGAAATTAAAGCTGAAATATTCCAAATGTTTTCATTCTGCAGAGAGTTCTCTGTTTCAATACTTTTATAACTGATGCAGTTTTATGAATTTATTTTTTAACAAAATCTAAATAACCAAGATGTATCCAGCCATCCCATGAGTCATCTAAGTATTACAGCCATCATATAGACCCACTTTTAGAGGCAGCCATATGGTGCAAACACAGCGATTTTGAGGAGAGTCCAGAGGACAAAGTACACTGTGTTGATGCCTGGAAACCAGCAGTGAGATAAATGTGAGTGGTCAGTAACACAGATGGGAATTTATCTACACCTGCAGCACTAAGACAATAAAGGCAGCAGATACATGAATAGAAGAAAAAAAAAGGGAATAAATATATGTTGGCTTGACAAAGCAGCCAATAATGCTTGAAGAGATGATTATATGTGCAATCATTAGTTGTACTTGCTTTAATGCCTTTGTTGTACATGAATGTACCCTTAAGGTGACAGACAAGGTATTTTTTAATAAGGCATGACCACAACATCCACTCAAAATAGTTGCACCTCACCAGTTGCAATATGTGACTGCAATGCTGTTGTACCAGACTGTAATGGATTCCCTCAGAATGGCAGCAGGTCATTTTCAGTGATGAGTCCCACTTTTGTGTACCTGATGGTAGGTTTGACATTGTGAGACATGTGAATGCCATGCAAGGAGGCTCTTATCACTTTACCTGACTATGAAAGGTTTTCCTGTTGCATGAGCTTCCCATTCTAACTTGTGCTCTTGTGTTGGTAGCATCCTTTGCAAGCACTGAATAAACACTGGCTGTTAACAGGGATGGACTGGCCATCAGAAGAACTGGAAAAAATCCTGTTTTTTATGGGTGTGGGCCACTGGGTGTGGGCTCCTGGTCAACAAATCAAAAACAATGAAAACACACCTTCCCACCTCACCCCTATTTGATTACATTTATCATAAGGGACCACAGGGGAAAACAAAAATGATCAAAGGGCCTGAGTTAAGTTGCCAGTCCAGCCCTGGCTATTAATATGCAGTTTGTGTGCATCTCAAACTACTCCTATTTAACACAAGAAAATTGTGTGATGTCACCAAGTAATCAATGATTAGATTAGTTGCCCATCAATTTGGTTGTTAACTTCCTTAGTTGTTGCAACCCTACAATGAAGTGGCCATCCACAGGTGTTTGCTGGTGACTGGCAGCATTTAGCTAGAATTGTCCAGTTACAGACAAATGATTTCTCCCTGGGATATGACCAATGTCAGGGGATACCATACAAGTTCCTGTCCCATGACATTTGGCACATCAGGTTATTTTCTCATGGACAAGATGGTTAAAAAACCAAAGACAAACCAATTTTGATAGATTTACAGAAGTTTAGAACTTTGTTGTGCTGACCATCAACACAATTCCCACCAGATTTCAGTCATAATGGCTGTAATGGTCTTTTTCAGAAAGGAAAGTGAGACAGTAAACTATTCTGTGAAAGTGCCATTCAGTCTAAATGCTACACATATGCTTCTGGAGTAAAATGTCAAGAATATACATTTTTGGGAAGAGAGGACAACCTTTTACTCTTTGATGTATGTGCAGAGGCAGGGCTTATAGGAGCTGGGATGTTCTGTACCGGAAAAAAACACGGCATGGTGGAGTGAAGCAATGAAACGGGGCGGAGGAGAAGGAGAGAAAATGTGAACAGAGGCATGAGGGAGAGATGTATTGTTGGGGAAGAAAGAGGGGCACAAAAAGAGACAGAGAGGGTGAAGACAGGGTGGAAGAAGAGAAGTGGGTAGAACAGAAGGGAAGAGTGTGACACAGAGGGGTGAATAACAGAGTGTTCTCATTTCCAGAGGCTCTACACTTAGAATACTCGACTGAAGCACCATCCAAGAGCTTCTGAAGAACATAGGTGTCTTGAAAGCAAACAGCCCACCAGCAGCCTTCCGTTAAAGCTACATTCAGAAACAGCAGTTAACTGACTCACAGCTCATCATGACAAGCAGCACCTCTGTAATAGTACAAGGTAGGTGTTTCTAATAAAGTGGCCAGTGAGTAAAAGCACAAGTCTGCCTCAGAGGACCACTGCTGTGTGGAGGATTTCATTGCACTGAGCCACAATTACTAAGGTAGTGTTGATACTCTGTGTAAAAGGTTGTGTTTGCTGATTGAACAGCACTGAACAGTGCTTTCTTCTCTTCAGTGAGGGGTGAAATATGTCTTCTTAATGTGGGGATGGAATCTAATTATGGGCATGGGACTGTAACATTCATATTCCCATTGACCCACTTACCCAATGAGTGTGGCTTTATTTTGTGCTGTATTTTGTGTGTTGTATTGGAGTGTGTGTGTGTGTGTGTGTGTGTGTGTGTGTGTGGCAGCATCACCTGTTGCGAGTGTTTAATATCATCTCCTCCTGTGGAGCTCTGTGGAGGGCAGCACAGGATGCCACTAATGTGGTTTTAGCTGCTATTAGCCTTTGGGCAGTGCCATCCACCTCTTTTTCTCTCTCTCTCTCTCTCTCTCTCTCTCTCTCTCTCTCTCTCTCCCCCACTATGTGTGTCTTTTTCTCACTATGGCCCTCAGCCCCCTCACTGTTTCAATGTCTTTATATAACATATTTAAACATATGAACATTTGATTTTCATTTTGACAATATTGAGGGATGGAAGTGATATATCTAAAGACATAAAACTGAAGGAATGACTTCAAGAAGATGAAATTATATAAAATATAATGATTAGAAATGCAATTTCTTTGATAGGGAAAAGTTAGGTCACCCCTAAAATGAACCAGAATCAGGTGCAGCACATCAGCAGAAAATGAGTAGGCATTCATATGAGGACTTTGGAAGAGAGAAGATTCTGGAAGAGTCTTATTTATACCTCAAACATTAGTTTGATTTGCACTTGTTAAAAGTGAGTACAATCACAATGGCGAGATCCATAGAGCTCTCTGAGGCTTTCAGAAAGAGACGCAGTCTAGAAACATTAAATAGATCTCAGAACAATTTGTAATCTGTGAACAACTGAAACATCACACAGCTGAAAGAATTATGCATTGAAGAGTTTCCCAGTTGATGTCAGGAAATACCCAGATATATAGGTATAAAAAACATTTAATTGAGCCAAAAGAAAATACCAGCAATCAGGACATAGAGGGTCCAAAGTTTTCAGTAGGAACTTACATTTTGATTTTTTTTGTAATTAATAAATTACAATATCTACAGATATTGTTTGTATGAAGGTCAAATGTTAAATATATGGCCAATATTCTTAATAAAGAATTAAATATTTATATAAACAAATGTTTGTGACACCTTCTAATGAATACATTCAGCTACTGTTGGTCTTGTCCCTGTAGAGAAGTATGGAATGATGGTACTCCATCCAATCCAATGAGTCAGGATGTTGGGGATGAGGTAGAGTGGTGAACATCCAACCCAGTTAATTGCTGAACATTCCTATAAGGTTCTCTATGTTTTCAAATATTTCCAGGAAGCCTGTAACATACATAACCCATAAATACATAAATAATGTACATAAATATACATAAATAATGTACATAAATAATGTACATAAATAATGTTCCAGTAATCTTCTGTAAACATGTGATGCAATAATGGTTTGTATCACAACATTTTTACATTTACTGAAAACAATTCCGTCAGACAATAAATAAAACTTAATGAATGATGCCCAACAAATGTGAAAACCCAGAATAAACAAATAAATATGAAAAGTATAAAAACAAAATCAGCATTCTAAGAACTTAAATCTTAACATATTGAATATTCTAAAAATCAAAATTGTAATGCTCTGAATGTTGATGTAACATTCCTATGTAACGTCCTGACTTCACTACCACTCTTGTCTCACTGAATGCAATCAAATCCTCATATAGAGGATTCTAATAGAAAACATTCTGTGGACTGTAGAGATCGTTCCTCCTATAAAAGCAGGATAAACCTTGGTTTCAGAAGAAACAATGAATGAGCAAGTGTCTGAATATATTTGTCCATACAGTGTGTGTCTATTCATAGATACATTATATTTGATGATGTTAAACATAGAAGTAAATGAAGAAGTAATTGATGTACTTGTAAATGTTCAGACACCCTACTAGTACTCCTTAGTACCTTCTAGTACTCCTTTAGATATCACATAGTATATGTAAACTGCGAGCTGCCAGTCTTTACAGGTTATGTCAGTTATCTGGTTTACTTGCCCTCCTTTAATTAACTAACCCTGTCTAAAAAACCTGTTAATCATTTAATTCATTAATTAGGTCTTTTTACTTCCTACCCAGATTGAATTACATTACAAATCATTCTTGTTGGACACTACTAGTACTGTATAAAACTTACAAATTTTACTGGGATTCTCCTTTAATATCCCTCTACTTCATTTAATCATTAAACACCACCGTTGTCATGGTAACGGTCCCTTCCTGCCCTGTGGTGTACAGAGAGAGCGAGGAAGCGAGGAGAGCTGATACTCCACTTATTTGATTAGGTTAGCTTTAGAGACGTATCAGGGCTTCTGTAAAGATTTCTGCTGTGACAGTGTGGGTGTACGAATGCTTATTATCAGCTTTCAGATTTTTTTAAATGTACTTTTGCTTATTTCGGTAAGTCATCTACAGTTGAAAACCAATCTGATGGTGGATGAAATTCATCCCTTTATGGTTTGCACGGTTTTCTTTTCACTTTTATTACTTTAATTAACTTTTACTTCACTTCTCAGCACAACTCCTGAGCTTTCGCCATCAGTACAAAAGTAATAATGTATAAATAAGCTCATTTAAATATACAGCATTAACATATCAATGAGAAGCAGAATTGTATCTGAACTAATTAACTAAATGATGAATTAAAGATGCACTTCAGCCAAAATGAAAAGTGTAACCATGGACATCTATTGTACACATGCTTATTCATATCCTATCACATGTCACAGTAGTCAAGAAACCAATGTTTTCCAGTTTAGTAACTAAGAAGCACCCATCTGAGGAAGAACTTCAAGTGTTGTAGTGCTCTACTGCTAGAAAACTAGTGTTGCTGATGGGAAGCTTGTGTTGGTGCTGGGAAGGTTGAGGTTCTGCTGGGAAGGCTGCGTTCCTGCTAGGAAGCTTTGACTTGCTGCTGCTAGGAAGCTCAGGTAACTGCTAAGTTACTGCTAAGCTACTGCTAGGGAGTTTAATGTTAATGCCACAAAGCTCCCGTTACTGATAGGAAAGTCCCGTTACTGATAGGAAAGTCCTGTTACTGATAGGAAAGTCCTGTTACTGATAGGAAAGTCCTGTTTCTGTAAGGAAACACCTGTTACTGATAGGAAGCTCCTGTTACTGCTAAGAAGCTCCTGTTACTTCTAAGAGGCTCCTGTTACTTCTAAGAGGCTCCTTTTACTTCTAAGAGGCTCCTGTTACTGCTAAGAAGCTCCTGTTACTTCTAAGAGGCCCCTGTTACTTCTAAGAGGCTCCTGTTACTTCTAAGAGGCACCTGTTACTACTAAGAAGCTCATGTTACTTCTAATAGGCTCCTGTTACTTCTAAGAAGCTCCTGTTACTGATAAGAAGCTCCTGTTACTGCTAAGAAGCTCCTGTTACTTCTAAGAGGTTCCTGTTACTGCTAAGAAGATCCTGTAACTGCTAACAAGTTCCTGTTACTGATAAGAAACTCCTGTTACTGCTAGGAAGCTTATGATGATGCTACGAAGCTTGCCTTCAAGGTTGACTAGTTACTGAGTGAGTAAGGGAAAAGATGATGGAATAATTTCATGTGATAATTTTCTGTTGCTTTTTTTTCTCTTTTGCAAGTTTTGCACAAACCATCCTAAGTAATATGAGGAAGTCAAAGGTAATTGCATATTCGAATGAAATTAATGAATGAATATTGAGAGAGAGAGAGAAATCAAAGTGCTGTGTATTATATTGTTTGCTGACTCTGGAACAATTAGGATCTATGCAAGGGTGTGTTTAAATGTGTGTGTACATGCATGTAGTATTTAATGAGGAGTCAATATGAAAGGGTCGTCCCCCCACTGCGAAAGCTCAGCAGGAAAAGCTGTATGCAAATGCTGATGAACTACACGCTGCTCCTTTGCTATTAGCACATCGCAATATTAACCGATTCCCAACGGAAAACCCACCGAGCACAGAGCACGGACTCACGCTAATTGCTCGTCGACTCTATTAGCCACCACAGAGTTGGACTGTTTGTCAAGAGTTGATGAACAGTAAAGATAAAGGTGATAGTTTGCTTTGAGAACTTCATGCTAATTGACAAGTACAGAAGATGAAACTCCAGTATGCAGCCAAGCCTCAACCAGTCAAGCCTCTTACAACTGCCATCTTGGGGTGATCTCCATCTCAGCTTTAACTTGGTGTAGTTGAGTAGTGTGGGTTTGATACATGGAAGTGACAAACTGTGAATCTCAAACACTGTTATTCCACCTTCAAAAGAACATCAGGCAGAAATAAAACATCTGGCACATGGGCCAATTCCAAAAACTATGAGCTGTTACATCACAGTCTTTACTCTTACACTTACACCTCCAACATTTGCATAAGTCCTGCCCATTAGAGACAGCCCATCTCAAAGCTGTAAAACACAATGGTGATCTCAGAAGAATAGGGTGATACTGATGCTAGAGAGCAGCTCTTCATCATCATCATCATCATCATCATCATCATCATCATCATCATCATCATCATCATGATGGGTTACTATGTAAACCAGGCCTAATGACTTTACCCGTGTGACAAAAATGTCCTCAGAAAAAGAGACAAGACAGGGATCTGAATGAGGTAGCTCTAGCTGATATTACCTTTTATCTTCCCTTTCTTCATCCTCCACTTCCTTGAAAACAAATGAAAACAATGTTCTTGTCGACCCTGGATTACAACCTAATTACAATATGTGTAAATTGGTCTAATACTAATAATAATCAATTAGAATCATATTCAGAATCATTTCAGTTTCACTGGAATTACTCTGAATGTACTGTTAGAATCATGTAGACTCTGTATCACTCTGCAGAGACCTTGATTGTTTTATTTCGGAACAGATAAGCTGTGTGGGACTGGAGCCTGATGTTCTTGCACAATTGTAATTAATCACTAGCGATATGTATCATTTATGTGATTATGACAAAAGCTGCTGAGGAGATACTTTGAAATCGAAGTATCTTTTTCAAGGTGCAAAAATGACCTGTTGTCACTATGCTGTTGGCTCAAAGGGCCTTGCATGATTTTTCTTGTCTGGGAATAAAATTCCCAGGAAAATACCTCTAGTTGTGTCAGCTTTACCCATTCTCATATGGACTTTGGGATTTTACTCTGGCTTCAGTCAAACTATTTTGTCTTTGTATTTGCTCAGCCTGATTTTTGACCTGATTGTACTTTTCTGATTCATCATTTTTGTCAAACACCAAGCCTTGTTTTGTTCAACTTATTTTCTTCATTTGACTGAACCATTTCATCTAATTAAAGACTGAAACAAACCGTAAACAAACTAGCCTCTCTCTGCTGAACCAAACTGGAGTTCAACACAGATCTTTCTTTCTTTCTTTCTTTCTTTCTTTCTTTCTTTCTTTCTTTCTCTCTTTCTTTACACGGTAATTTCACTGGGTGTATTCCAGTCACCCACTGTTTCAGAGAACACCCAGATACAGACATATGGACATGTGGACATATGAATCCAAAATTGAATTATTTTGACACAGTAACAGAGAACATGTTTGGACCAAATCAAACACAGCATTTGAGCACAAGAACCTCATGCCAACTGGGAAACGTTGGGGTGAAAGTGTCATGGTTTGGGGCTGCTTTGCTGCAGCAGGGCCTGGAGAGCTATGAAATCTTTATTGTATCAGGAGGATAATGTAAAGAAAACATAAGACCATCTGTACAAATACTGTACATGTCTGAGAGAACGGCAACATTGTCCATCCAGTCAAAGTCAGAGAAGACTGTTACACAGTTACAGGAAATATCTAATTGGCATTGTTTCAGCTAAAGTTCGTAGGGTGTCTAACATTTCACATGACTGTATAAATGGATAAATTCCTAAAAAGACATCATACATTCACATCCTTCTGGAATTGTAGGAAAATGTCATTGTTTTAAATAAGAGCAGAAAGGGGTTCACATTGTCCAAAATGTTTGTGTGATTTGTTCTAACCTCAAAAAGATTAAGATGATTTCGATCCAGACAGCGTGAAAAGACATTTGAGCAAAATCAATTTTTTGCCAACAGGGTGGTGACATGAATTAGGTCATACTTCATTTTGGCCAACTGTGAGGATGGGGAAACCCCTCATAATACAATGAAAGGGTCTAGTTTAATCAATGAGTCACTTGCTTCTGAAATGTCCTTCCAGAAAATGGTAAGGGTTGGGCAACACTACTGTCTAGTCTGTAAGTCATTTTATAATGAGATTAGACCATATTGTGTAGAATAACATTGCAATCCCACACTTGCTTCTGGCTGCAACCTTTTTTGCAGCTGTTTTTGTTGATTGAACATATATAAATAAAGAACTTTAAAATATAGGAAAATTACAGTAATTTGAATTTTAACCCTCTTCATTGTATAAGTAATGCAATACAAAAAAGGAGGACAACTGGACCTGTGACCTTTATCACTGGTGTGCTGTAGATTCTATTGTCTCCAGCCTTCTTCTGACCGCTTCTCAATAAGCCACTTAACCCCAAGTTGCTCCAAGTGTGCAGCACTGCTGGCAGCCAGGGGCTGCAAACTGATGCCATAAATCATCTGTTCTCCAGCTCTGGAGCAAAAGGTCCCAACATAAGGCCTATTTTTGCTGCAGTATCATCAGTTCCACTGACTCAAAGCTTCACTCTGGAGGGCAAGTTTCCCTCCAAGTGGAACCATCTGAACAGAAATCCTGTCAAGAGACCCTTCATTCACAATTCAAAGAGGAAAAAGGCATCAGGAAACATTATGGATGTCCAGCCATCCCACTTCAACCGGAATGGATAAGTACTTCACTCAGAATCCTTCAGTTAGCATGCGATCTAGCGATAACAGCACAGAAGACAGCAGAGATAAACATAACGATAGGAACATGTGAACCCTGAATATCACACAAGAACCACATGAGAACACAGGCTTGAGGAAAAAGGAAGGAGGGAGGAATTGCGTTTGTTATACCTGTAACTCGGGGGTTGAAGGGGAAAAAAAACTTTATGGAAGTTTTCTTTCATTTTTCTTTTGTTTTATTTTGTAAGAAAGCACAGAATACTTAAACACTGACGTAAAAGTTGTGGGAGCAACAACTAGTTATTGTATATCATGACTTTTGCCATTTCCTAGGGAAGTGAAAAAATGCTACATTGAGCTGTGTGTATGGAGCTCCTGCATTGAATGTGGATGGGATTTCTGTCACAGTCTTTTGTCTGTTCATACAAACAAAACTACAAGACTGCACATCAATGATAAAAAATTACATTTTAATTTGAGAAAAAAAAAGATTGTATAGGGCTACAGATGGTCATGAGTTTTATTTGGTTGGTTTTTGCTGAAAAGTGAATGAATGTATTGTGACTGAGTGCATGAATGAATGAACAACTTTATGATTCTATAACTGAATGCATGAAGACATAATTGTATGATTCTACGAGTTAACGCATGAATAAATGAACGCATGATTATAACTGAATGCAGGCATGAGTGAATGATTCTGTGAGTGACCGAATGAATGTTTGTCTGTGGCTGAATGCGTGGATGAAGGAATAGGATTTTGTGATGATTAGTGAATGACTGAATGAATGTACCCTGTGACTGAATACACGAATGAGGGAATCTATGGTTCTTTAACTGAATGAGAAATGAATGTATAATTCTGCGACTGAAGGATTTTGTGACTGAACGAGTAAGCGAATGAGGGAAGAGAAGAATGAGGGACTAAATGAGTGAGAGGATTGGAGGAAACAATAAAGGAGTGAATGCAGGTGTGTGTTATTCAATGCGTGAGTTAGTGAGGGTTGAATGGGAGAGTGAACAAATCTGAGAATGAGTCAATGAAGAAATGATTGAGGGAGTTAAACAAGCTCTGCGTAAGTGAGAGAGAGTAAGAGTGTAAACTATTCATTTATTCACACATTCATCCAATCATTTGTTGTTTTAGTCGTTCATTAATTTGCTCGTTCCTTCATTTATTCACTTGCTGATACAGTGATTGAGTAATACGGTTAAGAAGTGCATTTCTGAAAATCCGACAGCGTAGAAAAACAGACCTGCAGTATAAATATTTAATTAAAAAGCTCTGAAGCACATATTGATAGTTTTTTAAACCAAACTCCACTTTGTCATTCACTTCACAATCATTCCATATTTTCAATCCAATTTTCCGTTTAAGTCCCTGCAGCTCAGTGAGGCAGTACTGACGACTGCAGACAGACAAGGTGAATGCAATGTGTTTGTTTCTTTTTTTTAGATTTTTGAGAGCTCTTTGCGCGCGCGCACACACACACACACACACACACACACACACACACACACACACACACACACACACACACACACACACACCTGAAAACCAAAATGGACATGGGCTGATTCAAAGAAATAAATGAGACTGACAGGAAACCTTCACAGTAAGAGTGAACGGATTAGGAAAAGGCTCTCAGCGGAAACTTTTTGAGCGTGGAAAATGGAGAATGGAAGTATAAGAGATGGTAACTGGATATATCTGAAGATCTGCTGTCAGACCTTTCTTTGGTTGTGAATCAGCTGAGGATACTTGACGTGCTTCAGGCTCTTCACATCATTTATTTATTTTTTCATTGATTTATTTTTTTGTGTGGAAAAATGTTCTGCTAGTTTTCATTTATTACTGAAGAATATTTGTGGGGTTTTTAAAGATAAAAAAATTATAAAATTATAAATAAATAATTTTAAAATAATAGTTTGATGTATCCTTCCTTTCCCTCGCTTCCGGCCTAACGGGCCAGAGATGTAAGGGAGCGATCCTGTTTACAGCCTGGAGCTTTTTTAATACCCATGAACCGTGGCGATAAAATTGGGAGATTGGTTTTGTGTGCACCCACGCACACGTGGTGTATGTAATAAATGTGTATTAGAAGTTAAATTGAGGGTCTGCAAGAGGTGTGGAGCTGGAGGGTTCTGAATTACAGCTGCTCTCACTCCACTGTACTTTACACTTTAACATTTTTACTTTATGCCAATTCTTTTACTGGGTTTTCTGATAAAACAGCACTGTACTTTCCACAAATCTACTTTTGAGTTCATGTTTTCACGTATTAGCCACAAGTTAACACTGAGGGTTGCATTCTATTTTTTCAGGCTTGTTCAGATGTCCCTTGAAAGCATCTTTTGTATTGAAAATACAAGAAAGGGCATAGATCTGCATGTGACAAATGGGACATGTCTCTAACAATATGTAAGAGAATTTGTATTATCATATCATATAAAATCACTACAGTGTACAAAACCTGAGTCTACATCTCCAACGCGATGTACAGGCTTGTTATTATTTTAAAGATATAGAAAATTTGGAAGTGAATTTTGAACACTATGAAGCTGATAGTCCATCTTAACCTTTAGAAACCTGTGCCAATGTTGTGTAATGTCTTTGTAGTTTGACATATGTTTATTCACCAAAAATAAATGTAATAATAGAAGAAAATCACACAAATTATTTTTCTAGGCTACTGTAATGTGTAATAGCAAAAAAATATATTTTTTTGAAATGTAAAAATTGAGAATTGGTATATTTGTATTAATTTAATGATGTTTTGATCAAAACATTTACTTGTGACTACAATTGTCTAAAAAATCCAGAGTGTTTTGAGCAGAAAATGCTCAATAACTTTTAATGAGTTATTTGTAATGATTAGACTGACAAGAATATATAACAAGTTCTACAAAATATTTGACAGTGGTCCAGATCAGGTAAAGGAAAAACAATGTGAATGTATTATAGTGTATTTTGTTTTTTATTATTACTTATATGCATATTAGTACTATCCCTTCTCAGGACTTCTATTGTGAAATTTGAAGACTGTGTGTGCAATAAAAGAGACCAAACTGCTCCTTCCTTCTCATTTTCATTCATAACCCAATGTCTGGGTCAGTGAAATCATTAGCCCCACCTCCAGGTTGAGCATGTATACTTGGACAGAGCAGTAAACATGCACTGGAAGCACCTTTGGCATTTAAACCGGGAATTAATTCAGTTGGAAATGAGTGAATTTTAGCGTTTTTCCGCTGTTTTATAATGAACTGAAATTTCATCATACAATGATGAAATCATGATGTTAGATGATAAGGTGATCATGAGATATGAAGCCTATAATATGGCATGTAGCTGTTCACAAAGTGCGGATCCTGGGTTGTAAGTGTTCCAATAGTGCCACAGTTACATTCTGGCCTCAGTAGCTTCTACACCATTTAAGGTGGAATTGAAAATTCCAGTAAAACTTGCTATTGAGTTACAAACAGCTGTGTTTGTTGATAGTGTGATAAATCACCACTTTTGAGTCTGTTGTCAGAAATGTTATATTGAGCTAATGTGACAAAATCATTTCTCACTGTGTAATGAGGGAATCAGCTCACACAGAGCTTAAACGAGCAATTGTGCATCATTGTGCTTCAGAAATGTTTGAGTCTGTAGAAGGTCAGTCAGCCTTAGCTGTGGAAAGTGCTGTGAGGGAAGGCGAGTACACCACACTAAAGGCATAGCAGACCAAAAGCTTGTGGTCTGTAGGACTGCAGGCAATGTCTAAGTTGTGGGCAGAAGCAGAACAAATGCTGCCAATTTTTCACAGAAGCTGAGCAGGTGGGAGCAAGATTTAAATATCTGGCCCATGCAGACCTCTACAGTGCACCACCACTCCAGAGTCTGATCATTCTTCTTCTTTATGGTAAACTGGGGTTTTGCCTCTTTAGAAATCCTGCAAGCAGTTCTCTCTGAAAGCCTTCTCACAGCATCCAAGGAACATTTCAACAGCTTGAGGAACCCATGTAATGAAGAACTGAGTCTGCTTTGAGAGCAAAAGGAGACCCAAACCAATATTAGTGTAGAGATGAAATGCTTACCTTTACTACTTTATTAAACATTGTATGTGTTCAGTTTAGGTTGGTTTTTGTAATTAGATGAAGAATTAATATTTTAATGTCACCCATTTTTGCACATTACTGTAAATAAGCCAGTGTGTCAATTTTGTTAATGTACATTACAGTACATTGTGATGAAAAGTGGAAATAAAATGAAGTAAAAAAAATAAAATAAAAATGGAGGGAAGATAACTAAAGATTGGCTAATAGTAATGATACAGGTATGAATGAATGAATAGTGAATAATGAGATCCATGCAGGTGGGATAGTCGGGTCTGGAAGTTGGTAGTAGCAAGTGGATGAGTGGACCGGTATCTGCAGGCGTCCGGGGCAGTTCAGGACATGGGGGGGAGAGAGGGAGAAAGATTAGTGCCCCCTTAGAAGTGGTAATGAAAAGCCTGTGTAAAGAGAAACGTTTTCAGGCGTGATTTAAAGATGGAGAGAGTGTCTGAGTCCCGAACAGTAGGAGGAAGGCTGTTTAGTAATATTGCGTAGATGGAAGAATCCCGTCTTTACTACGTTACTAATGTGGCTGTCAAATTCAAGGTCGGAGTCAAATATAATCCCAAGGTTTCTTACAGTTGAGCTCGATGTGAGTGAAAAACCATTTAGGTTGATCGTGTCAAAGGGTTTATTAGATCCTAATATTAAGATCTCGGTTTTTTCGGAGTTTAGAAGAAGGAAGTTTTGCGTCATCCAGTTTTAATCTCTATAACACAGTTTGTAATTCGGCTGAGGCAGTGATCCTCATTAGGTTTTGCTAATATGTAGAGTTGGGTGTCATCCGCATAGCAGTGAAAGTCAATGTTATGCTTTCGGATGACATCACCCAACGGTAATAAGTAACGGGAGAACAGTAGAGGACCTAGGACAGACCCCTGTGGGACGCCATTTTTTACTGTAAAGTGATATGAGTGAGTATTGTTTATGCTTACACACTGGAGGCGGTCCGTCAGGTATTATTGAAACCACTTTAGGACTGATCCTTTAATTCCTAAGTTATTCTCAAGTCTATGAAGCAAAATGGAATGATCAACGGTATCGAAGGCGGCACTAAGATCCAATAATACTAAAATAGCATTATGGTTTTGGTCACGGGAGAGTAGGAGGTCATTTGTAACTTTAACCAGAGCTGTTTTGGTGCTGTGGTTAGGTCTGAATCCAGATCGGAGAGCCTCGTTTAAGTTGTGATGGTTGAGGTAGGTGCACAGTTGGTTGGACACTACTCTCTGTAGAATCTTTGCTAAGAATGGGAGGTTTGCTATTGGTATGTAGTTTGAAAGGTCATGAGGGTCAAAATAGTGAGACATGATAACTAATACCTGGACTTGAGATACATGAGACACAGCTTGGAATGGCCTAGACAGGACATGGGCTCAGAAGCAGGAGGGTAGATAAACAAAACAAAGACCAGACCAGAGGGACAAGACATGAGAGACGTGACAATTAAAAAAAAAAAAAAAAAATTTAATAATACATTTTATTTATTTAGATTTTTATTTTCCAATTTCAATTGCTGAATAAATAATTTTTTAAATGATTTTACTCCCAACATTAGGAGGGTGAAGACAAGTACAAGCCTCCTCCAATACACTTAAAGCCAGCGACAGTCTCTTTACAGACTCCACCCATTGCATCATTGCTGGGCAGCCAATGTGCTCAGAGGAAAATTCTGAGTCCCCAGATCTGATACATCATCACAGCAGACTCCAGCCACTGATGGCAAGCAGTATTTGAATCTGGGATCATAGTGCATTAGACAACTGAGACACTCCAAATATGTTTAATAATTAAAAGTTCAATTAAAAGAGTATAACTGCTTTCTATTACTATTCTATCTTTATATTAAATGTATTTTAATTTACTCACAGACGATGTTATACTGTAGCTCAGCTTTGAGTTATGACCTACAACTTAGTCTGAAAGTCTCTCTGAGCCCACATGGTTTCTGTTGTGGTTCATGAACATTTTCTAAGAAAATGCTGTTTACAAGAAAAGCCAAATACAAAATCTGCCACATATCTGACACTTTGATGCAAGTTAAACACAAGTGGGCTGTCCCTTTCCTCCCTGCAGACAGTTCATTCAATTTTTCAAAATACATCAGGCTTGTTTCTTAATTACACGATGAACTGATGAAACTTGCTTTGTAATCATCAGTTATGTTGATGTTCATTGTGTTCCCCAGCACTTTGGAGGAATCCATGACTGCTGATTGTTGGGATGAGGTTTTAGGATTCATTCCTATTTGCTCAATTTTTAGTACCTGGTTCTGATTCCATTACCACAGCTGCTTCCTGAAATATGGCTGGTAACACATTTGGACATGTCACATCTGATATGGACTCCTAATTTAAAATCCAGAACAAGGAGAACACCCGGTTGAAAGGGAGTCCCCCTTTTAACTGGGACCCATACTAGTAACCCAAATGGGCCCCACAATGTTAAGGTAGTCTATGTGGGGTCCATTATGATAATGTAATTGTGTCCCACACAGGTAAGTCAGTTGGAAGCCAAAAATGTAGTGTAACTAGGCTTCACACCAGTATCCAACTGAGCCCCACACAGTTAACCCAACTGTGTTCTAAAATTGTACCATAACCTGGCCCAAAAATGGTAAACGAACAGGTCCCACAAACTGACGTCTAACTGGGGCCCATATTAGCAACCCAGCTGTTTACATTTCTAGCCTAAATGGATGTCTGACTTGGGCCCATAACCATAGCATAATTGGGCATTATAAAGGGAACCTAGATGGGCCCCACAACAGTATCCCAGCTGGGCCTACAACTGGGTTCCATTATGATAACCTAGTTGGGTCCCACACTCTGCCTATGGCTGTAGGTCCTACAGTAGCAATCAATTTATTCCAATAGCAAAAAACCATCTGAGCCTTTAACTGTAGCCTAACTGGGTCCCACAATGGTAGTCTGAATGGCCCCAGTTGGATCCTACAATGTTTACGTAACAAAGTGCACAACTGCAGCCTAACTAAAAGCCAGTCACAGAGGGCCCAACTGAGGCCCATGTATCACCCTTCAAAAAGTCCACTAAATCCAATCCCCACAAAAAAACAAACAAACAAACAAACAAACAACCAAAAAAACATGCAGCCCAGTTAAAGCCCATATAGGTCCCACATGGACATATTGGCTGGAACTAGACTCTAAAGGATTATATTTGATAGCTGTTTGGTGGGCAGATGGTGAGAGACATTTTATCTAAATGCTCCTTTGCTCTACTTTCTACTGACTTAAGACGACCACATTCAACCTTCTGCTGTCTCCAGTCTCCACACTTCCATCATTCACTCTCCTCCTCCTCTCTCTCTCTCTCTCTCTCTCTCTCTCTCTCTCTCTCTCTCTCTCTCTCTCTCTCTCTCTCTGCGTTAATTAATCTGACTAAATGTCAGAGCCTGCTGGCAAGTAGACGTGTAACAAAAGAGCCCATCATTAACAGGTCTTGATTTTGATAAGGGCAATTAGACAAGTAGCCGGCCCAGAAAACAAAAATCAATGCCTCAGCCCACCTCACTGCCTCGGCCTCAGGTTTTAACATCTGCTTGCTGTACTTGCTATACAGCTATTCTTTTCTTGTAGTTTAGTTTTGGCCTAGATATATCTATCATATATAGATATTATAGATTTAGCCATTCTTCCATGAGACCTTGGGACTCCACAAAAATGTCCTAAGCCAGCCCATGGGAGAAATCTCAAATCCAGTGAAACAGTAAAATGTGACAGCAAATTTGTGAGAATAAGGTGTTATTGATACTGGAGAGCAGCTCATCACCTCAAGACTCTACTATTGGAAATTAAGGTTGCTAGTGGAACCAGACCTAATTAGATCAAGTAACACAGCTTTTCCTGTGTCAGAGATTTGCACAAAGCCAAGGCGAACTTTTACCATATCTTCGTTGTCCACTCCATCAAAAAACAAACTGGATTCCCTCAGATGAACCAAACTGGAGCTAAACACACATTTGAAGAAAAACACTTTTAATTTTACTATCTTGTTTTTTTTTTTTTTATCAGAAAGACAAACTCTGGGAAGTGAGAAAGCACATTGTCCAATGTTGGTATCTGTACTCATAGCCGAGCAAAGTGCAGCAAAATTGCGATTTGCCAGAGAACACCAGAACTGGCAGGTCCACCAGTTGTACCCTGTAATCTTCACAGGTAAAAGCAGGTTCAGGTTGAGCATGTGTCAGATGTGAAACACTCTGGAGATGCCGTGGTGAATGTTATGCTACATGCAACATCATCCAGCATGACTGGTTTGGTGGTGGATCAGTGATGGTGTGGGGAGGCATATCCTTCTAGGTGTCACAAAGCTCCATATGATAGCCAATTGTATCCTGAATGCCATTGATGAAACTGAATTGAATGAGATGACATTCTTCGAGGCCATTGTTAGACCGTACACTGGTGCAGCAGGCCCTGGGTTCCTCCTGGTGCAGGACAATGCCTGGCCAGAGTGTGCTGGCAGTTCCTGGATGATGAAGACATTGATGGCATTGATTGACCCTCACATTGACCAGACCTGAATCCAATTGTAGTCTTTGGGACTTTATGTTTTGATGTATCTGATGCCACCAAATTGCGCCACAGACTGTCCAATAGGTCACTGATGCCATGTTCTAGGTCTCAGAGGACATCCCCAGAATAGCATTCACTGTCTCATCAGGACCATGCCCAGACTTTGCAGAGAGTCCATACATGCATGTATACTGAATAACAGTATGAGTTGGCATAATAACACTCACAGAAATTGAATAAGCCTATGATTTCAATGTTTTACTTTTTTAAATTGTTTGATTTCCGGCATGAATTTGAGTCCAGCCCTCCATGAGTTGATGATTTGGTTTCCATTGACTGTTAAGTCAATTTATTTCAGTAAAGACTTTCAACACAAATCTTTCATTTATCATCCCCCTTTTATATATATATATATATATATACATCAACAACAACATAAACCATGCAATAAATGTGTTTAGTATTTCACAGTAAATCACAGCTGGTCTGTATAATAAAGTCAGATGTCAGCAACTGAGAGCATCTGACAGCCAGGGCTGGATCAATCGCTCTTCCCAGCTGATGAGGAAGCAGTAAAATAGCCTTCTTATTCAACTCAGTCTTCTCAACTCCTCACCTGATGGGTTGGCACCAGGTGAGTGAGGACACAATGACACTTCACCTGCTAATATTTTCCCCTTTTGTCAACACACATGGCTTTGAATAAACAGCGGGATTCTGGATGAAAGAGAGCACCAAAATGTGTAATGAGGTGGAGAATTGGAGAACTGACATTTGAGTAGATTCATCTGAAAATTGCTCGCCATCTTTGGGCGATTAATATAATCCTCATGGAGATTTGCGCTCGAAGTCGCCTTCTGCTGTGAGGAAAAGCTTTACTGAACAATGAGGATACAATATGTTCAGTTTACTCAAGCACACATACACACACATACACACAGAGAGAGAGAGAGAGAGAGAGAGAGAGAGAGAGAGTAAAAAAATCTCTCTCAGAAGAAGAAAACTCTCCACCCTCTCCTTTCAACCTACTTATAATTATCAAAACAGAACCATCACACATCACACATCACACTAACGCTTATGTGTACTAAAGTAATGGTGCTGGTTTGATGGTGGTTATAATAGTAACAGCAGTAGCGGATAATAAGTGTCCATAGTGGGCGATGGCAGCTGGACAACTAGTCCACGACAGGGTGGGCAACTATTCCAAGTCCAGTAGCCGGGAGGTGGACAGCCAGTCTAAGTGCTTCCACTTACTGGCCACTTTATTAGAAACACTTACTTTGTACTTCAACTCTCTCTCAGATGCATTCCAGGAAAACCAAGGCCTGCACACACTAATGGGCCAACACAATTACACACTCATGCTATGTTAACCCCTGAACCAGCTGAAATCTCTTACATACACAACATCCACTCAACATACTGCATCACTCTAAATGAACCCCCAACCTCACCCCCAGGTGTGTGTAGTTTCCATAGAAAGGACAGTATATAGTACATTATACTGTTATTTCCTTCTTCAGAAACCCGGACACACACTCCACATCTAAAGTGCATCGCCATGACAACTAGCATGATGCAGGGTGGGCACACATGCACCCACATCATTGCATTAATGACACTCAACACATTTATAGTCTCACACACACACACACACACACACACACACACACACACACACACACACACACACACAGTGTTTACATGTAAGTTCAGAATCGTTACACAAGCTGAATAGAGTGTGTACATACAGTGTAAGCACAAGGTAGGTGTTTCTAATAAAGCGGCCAGTTTGCAAGCACACTCACCATAATCACACCACACTTCCAGGAAACCCTTGCTGTCAAACATCAGAACAAGACTTAAGTTAACTACACAAAGAGCAGGACATCTGGACAAATGAATCCAAAGTTGAATAGAAGACCTTTGGCGCAAGCACAGACTTGAACAGAAGAACCTCATACCATCTGTGAAGCATGGTGGTGGAAGTGTCATGGTTAGGGGCTGCTTCGCTGCAGTAGTGCCTGGAGAGCTCTCCATCATAGAAACCAAATTTTTTAATGAAATCTTTATGGTGTCAGCGAGGGCTTGAGGAAAATGTAAGACCATCAAACTTCTCTTTCTTCCAGTTTCTAATTGACCTTTTTTTTCAGGAGGAAATACTAGCTATTAGGGCTTAGGGGGTCCTAACCTTTTCCTCACAATAAAATATATTTTTATTTCTTATATTTACTACAGTTTACACCTTATCTCTCAATATAGTTTAAAAGAAGATCAAATCTTCAGATGTTTAAATATGTTAAAAAGCCCAAGCCATTCATGGGATGTCCTTACTTTTGTTCCATGGCTGTACGGAATGAGACATTTCTGAAAGCTCTCAGCAGGTCAATGGGTCAATAAATGCCTGTGTAATTACTCTGGAGTACCTGCATGTGGAACATAGGTCACCATGCTCAATGCCAGTTTCAGCTAAAAGGGTATCAAGTGCATAACATAGGGCTGTGGTGGAGACGAACTGTGTGTTCTGTAGCGATGGATCCAAATTCAGATCTTTTGGAATCAGCAGAACTAATCATTCAGCATCAGTACTGATGCACTCTGTTACAGAAGCAAGCAGTGTTTAAACATCTAGTGTAGAACCTTCCCTGAAGAGTTATTGATGTTGCTGCAGCAAAATGAATGGAAAAAACTTCCTATTAACACCCTCAACTTGAGGAGGAATCATGGAAAAACAGTGATCTACAAAGTGTACATAATGTTCTGCTATACTAGTCGAAAAACACTGGAAGCACATTGAGAAAAGCCTGAAATGTGAGTTTGTGGTGTGAGCAAAGTGCCCCTTACAGTACAGAAAGGAGTACTGCACCTTCACTAACAAGATATGTTGAATTACAGCAATCAGCCATAACATTAAAACCTCAATACAGCCTGTCGTTGTCAACAGTTAGTTGTTGAAGTTGATGTGTTGAAACAGGAAAAATGAAAAGCATAAAAATATGACATGCTTTTGCTGCATTTTGAGATCACATACATGATCAGATCGAATTTGTGTGCCCAGATATTACACATCTGCTAGGTTACTGTGGTAATGACATAGATGTCAGACGTCATCTACATAGCTATGCTGGTGCCACACTCTTCTTGGATCCCCACATTTCTGTCATTCAAAAATTGACGTGGTTATTTCTGTGTTGTGAGTAACATAAAAGACACTTTGAAATCCAATTTGAGTCTCCAGAGCATCCAGATTGAGATGCATCTGTACAAATTTTAAACCACCTCCAAATGTTGCTTGGGTCTGATTCTCCAAAATCTGATCCAAACTTCAAAAAATAAATCTGGATATAATCTCTGCCAAGATATGCCAAAAATCAGGCAGTTTGAAAATACCATTTGACAAGAACCAACTCGTTCCTGGTATGCAGTGGTCAGTACCTACCGAAAGTTTTCTAAGGAACGACAACAAGCTAACCGGCCCAAGGGGGGCCAAATTTCATTGCTGTTCATGGAGGTCCCACTTCAACTTAAAGAGTTGACTGTGAATATCTTGGTCCAAATATCTGTTTTTGAGAGCAGCAAAATGTCTAATCAAGATTGGCTTAGTGGTGGCCCTGAGTGGCTCAGTGGTCTAAGGCGCTACCACGAGGATCGTGAGTTTGAATCCTGGATCATGCTGCTCACCATTGAGCGAGAGCGGGACATCTATTCACCCAGTGAGGGCGAGCAGGACAATTTTGCTCTCCTCCGAGTGTGATGGCTGTCTGGCAAAGATGCAAATGGCGGCAGTTTGAAAAGAGGTGGTATATCACATGTCTCCGAGGACAAATGTGCTTGACCTCTCCTCCCTAGCGTCAGGAGCATCACACGTGTGATTGGAGTATGACTTAGGGATCAGGGTAATTGGCACATCTAAAATTCATGGGCAGAAAAAATTGGAAAAACAAGAAATTAAAAAAAAAAAAAAGATTGGCTCAGTGGTTTCTACAGCTTCACAAGCTCTCTCATTGGTTGGGACTTCACAAGCAGTTTTCTCATCAATCCTGACTGAGAAAACCTGACAGAGGAATCAATCCATCCTGGATCAGATGATGGCTCATGGCCTTTTGGAAGTTCTAGAGATGCCACTGTGTGACCTACAAGTTAATGCAATGTTAATGTCTGTTATAGGCTTCAGAAAAAACATGTGCCAGTACGGCATGATTTTCATGAGCTTTGAATGTCTGTGTTTAATCTGCATCGGTTAGAAATATGCTCCAGCGAACTGCAAATGTCTTCAATCCACTATAGGCCCAGAACAGCAGGCCGGGCCCCTGGCACCAGCTTTAAGTATCACCTTTATCCACTAATTAGTTTGTTATTACAGCATTCTCAGCTGCTCACACCTGTACTTTTTGGACACCAAGCTAGTCAACCAATAAGAACCGCATGGCCAGACTGGCCGGCCAGCAACAAGATGGTCGACCAACATTATCAGAGATGACCAAAATCAAAAGCAGCATACATGGTATGATAGTCAAGAGCAGGTTAACCAGCTATTTTACCAGCATAGGGTATGTTGCCATTTGGCTGACCAGCTTTTCAACCACCTATGTCATTAAAAACCAGCTTAGACCATATGAAACCAGTTACCACTAAAAGTAAGTGTGCTCATTTAAGGTGGGTTTATTATAAAAAGAAAACTGCTATCAAAGGCTGTTTTACTGCACCACAATGACTCATGGGAGCTGCATAGAACAGCACAGCTGTTTGTAGCACTTTAAAAAGAACAAAGTACATTTTAGTAATAATTCCTTTGTCTTAGCAGACAGTGTAGCTGTTCTCTCTGTGTCCTCTCAGCAAAGTGTGCGATTAGCTATCTGGAAAAATGGTAATCAAAGTGTAAGGTAGCCTATAGCTTTTAGCACCTGCCCAGCACACGCTTGCTTCAACATCTTCCTAATGTAGCTACCCACAGTAGCACTATCGTCAGTCATCCCTTCACAGAGAACTGCTTCACCTGATTCATTCATTTTAAATTTGGCCTGAGCAAGCAACAGTGTTTCAGGGATAATGTTAATTGGATAAACCAAAAACCAGGGCCTACTGCTGTTTCTAGGCCCATGTTCACTTATAAATCCAGCCTTCATGGGCCAACCTTTAAAACAGAAAGTCCACAAACCACACAAGACATACAATCATACAAAAAGTCATTTTATTACTGAAAGAAAGGAAATGATCAATATGCTCATGGCTGCATTCAGAATCACAAAGCATTCTTCATCATGTGAAAACAATGGTACTCATTTTTTCTGGCTTTTATAAGTTTGAAAATAGCAGCTGCCCTTTATTTACATCATGAATGTAAAGTGTCTAAAATGACTTGTTGCACATTCAGTTTAAGAACATAAGTAACCTTTTCTTCTTTCTATAAACATGTCTTTCTGCATGTTTTTTTTTTCACAATGCTAGTAAAAAGCTAGCTTCATGATAAAGAGAAATATACAGATGGCCATGAACTGGAAGACGATGCGGTCTGTTAGAAAGGGATAAAGAGCACTTTGGTCAGAAAAAACACAGATCAGTCAGTACCTCCCCAATCCAGCAGGGGAGAAAACGCAGTCCCGGCCCTGTTCCAAGCCCCTTAGGAAAAAGGGAGCACAGCTGCTCTAATGAACATTTCAGGATCCAACATGGCAAACACGCAAAAATGAACTGTGTACAATCAAGCTTAGTACAAAGTGAGATTCATGGCTTTGAACTAAACAAAAATGCTTTTTATATTTTAGACAAATTAAATACCAAACATGGCAATAAAATATAATGGAAAAAACATTTTTATTTTGCTTTACTGAAGAGTAACATTCGTAAGACTGCACAACTTCTACTTAAGCCTTACTTAGACTGGAATAAGCCTTTAAAGAGCGTTAAAGTGTATCAGCATAGAACAGATGCACTGGAGGTGCTGCATATGAACCATGCCCAATGCTGACCTAATGCTGGGCTGTGGAACTCTGGAAATGGTCCCCATAACTAATAATGTGATATCAATCAAATCTTCACAACAATGTTCTAAAACCTAGAAAAACTTCCAACTAAATGAATAGGTGTCCACAAACATTTGGCTATTTTGTGTCATCATGAAAGGCTTATTTAAGAGTCGGGTAGCCTTATGAATGTTTTTGAGGGCAATCTTAGTTTGGTTTATCAGGGCCTGACTGATATAATAATTGTATAACCAATAACATGCTAGTAATTGACAAATTACCAAACATCACCATCAGCATTATAAAAAGCTTGCTATAATATAATGATTATGGCGAGAACTGATGAAACGAGAAAAAACAGTAAAAAAAATAATAAAGCCACAAATAATGATAGCTCTGCCCCAGTGCTGACATCATATAAACAGTGATTTAACAATCATGTCTCATAAAACAAAATTTATATCAGAAAATAATTTGTAGCCAGTAGTTTAATTACACACACTTTACTGCAAAGAATGAATGGAAGCAAGCTGCCACCAATGAGCAATGATGTCATTTGAATATTGATTTTACTTTTGGTTACATAATATGGTTTTTTAGATTTTATTAATTTTATTTGGGTTATTCAGTGGTTTGTGTTTTATTTTTATGTCTCTGTTTGTTTATCCATAATAAGCACTTTGACTGACTTCTGCAGTCTTTTAAATGTGCTTTAGAAATAAATTGACTTCACTTGTATTACTGGTGACTTTTATTTCTCATTAGCAAGATTAGCATGACTGACTTTAAAATTCAAGAGCATTCAAGTGTTTTTTGGTCAGATGAAAATGGATTCCATGGGAAAACACCTGTCGTTTATACTATTAGGTTTATTTTATTATAAGAAAATGAAGCAGACAGGGCACACATTAGATGTGTGATTTTTTTTATCCCACTGGATGTTTTTTGCTTAATAACAAAAGTACAAACAGTTTACAGTACAAACTCTCTACATCAATTATTTATTGAAATCATAACGGACAATCTTCTGTCTATTACAGGAGCAGCATCCATCGTTTTCCTCTAGTAGGTATGACATTGCAGTGGTGTTCTTGTGATAATATGATATTTCTAACACGACTTGAAGGCAGCATAAGCAACTGTTAGCATTAAGGCTGCAACAAATGACTATTTGATTGATTTGTCAGTCCTTTATGCTTTTGACAAATTACTCCAGGAGAGGTTCTGTTCTCAGTCCATCAATAATTATAAAATTAAAAAATTATAAATATTAGTCATCATGACCACATCCGACAAGTCCTAAAGCAGTTTCTTATATGCCTCCAGAGTCAGACATGAACACAGAAACCAATTTACTTTAAACTTACATACTGAAGAACAGCTTCTAAAAATCTCTAAGACATACTCCAAGTTATCAGCTGATCACAGTGAATAAAGATGGACAGCTCTTCGTCTCTCTAAACGTGTAGCCACCACAAGTCTAGTACCTCTGCAGGCTGGTTGCAGTATGATGATTAACTCCACCCATTCCCATTCATTTCAATGACAAATATGCCCATATTCATTTTCCTCCCCTGTACTGTATTTCCATCTCCAGTCTCTAATTCCCACAGTTAGTTTGTCCTGTGCTAATATTGGCACAATTTATTTTTCCTCCAGAAGCTTTATTCATATAAGGAATGTTCTGCCACTGCCTGTGGTCTCTACTGAGCAGATTGTGGTTGCAAATTTGACAACATGACCAACTATTTTGGCTTCATTTTTATAGAACATAAGTGAATGTAACCATATCATCTGTCTTTAATACACAATCAGCCAATGTACCTTTATTTAATCAGGAGAATCCAAAGAGCAGCTTGACAAAAAACCTAATTAACAGCAATTTAATTAGCAGCATTAGAAGCCCTGAGAACCAACAAGTAGCATTTAGCTGCAGTTTAACCACAAATGCAACTCAACCCATCAGTTAACAGCTGAACTACAACAGACCTGAAAAGCAAACATTCAATTTTTCAATGTTTACAACAGTATAACTAATATTTTACCTCTGTCTCACTGTGTTGAGCATTCCACGTGTCTCTGCATATTACTCTACATGCTAAAGCAGGGGATTTGTGGTGCTTTGCTGTGTTCACTGTTCACTGCTACATGTCGTATAGTTCCTTTGGGACTTTAATGTTTATATTTAGTCTTTGTCCTCCTTTAGTCATGAATTGCACATCAAAAGCACAAATGTCAAGTCAAGTGATTTGTTGCTGACAATTATTTATCAAAGTTATCAATCATGTTGATTTGTTGTTGCAGCCCTAATCAGTGCAGAGTATTTTTAAGAAAGCATGTCTCATTATTCTGACAGCTTTTTACATTCTGCTAACTTTAGCTTTTACGTATTCATAGAGGTTATTGAGTTACATCCTGATTTTGCCATTAGTTAAGGTTGTCTGCGTTAAGCTAAAGAATTGTAACTTTCAAAAATAGTTGTTTGTAAGTGCAACTAAAAATGATATGTACTGTACATTTCCAACTGTCCAAACACACTGTATATAAAAGCATTCTAAAACAATAACAGAAAGGTTTGGCGAATAAATGTAACTTACACAGTCGACTGGTGACAGTGTACTGGTTCAGCCAAGACATAATTTTACATCTTAAATTTAGCACTGAAGCTACAAGGCTGTCATTGCTATGAAACACTACAGTAGAGGTCAACAGTGAAGCAATGTTTGTGTAAATGTACAATTGTTTCAACTAACTCAAAGCACATCCAGGCCTTTACTAAGGTGGTGATTTTTTACAGATTTTTTTGGCTTTAAAAACGTGATTTTAACAAAGTGGAACTTTCATACCAATTCTTCTTTTGCCTTCAGTGCTCTGTTAAGAAACACTATATATCTCAAATTTCCACTCTTTCTTTTTCTCTGCCCCCTGTCCCTTATGTTCTCTTTAATTTCTCTCCTTCACATGAGTGCTCATCAGCACGGGAAGCTATATTTTTCCACTCCAGTCAGTTGTGAATAGGCTAGGATGCAAATGGCTGTAAATTTCACACCAACATTTCCCAGCCTTTTAGCTTTATAGAACTTCACCCTACATCCTTTATAGCCTCAACTTTTTTAAAGTCAGAGCATTGCTTGTCAAAAGTCAATTCGGATACACACCCATTTTGGAACTGCCATTTACGCAACCACAAGCACATACTCCCTCCGGTACATGTGAGTTGCAGTCAACACGCTCATAAAAAAGCACCAGGTACGCAGCTCTGATACAACAGTTAACAGATGCCTGTGCTGTCCAGCATGTGAAGAGAGGGCCCCATCTACCCACCTAGGGTGTTCCTTGTCAAAGCATGACATGCTTTTTCACATCACTTGATGTGAAAGGGACTTAAATGGGAACAAAACTGTCAGTTCAACCTTAATGAAGACCTGGATGAACTTTGAATATTAACAGACACGTCTTTCAGTGACAAGTGACTGTACGTTAGCCTCATAGATGTAGCACTAAACTAAAGAAGCAAAATTCCCACACCAAACATGTCTAAGCAGAATGATCTAGGGTGAGCAGAAATTGAGTACATTAGATTTTCACCAAACCTTTCCTTTTAAAAGACAATACCAAAACAGTTTACATTAAAAAGATCACTGAAAAAAAAAACATACAGAAAAACTGATACTAATGTCTGGATATAATGAGAACGTACAACCACCCTAAATAGCCTGCCTACAACGATGCTGTTAAATGAACTAATTATAAATTAAGGGCTAAAAAAGTACTTCAATGCAGTTAAAAACATCATAAGGCAAGCTACAAATGGTGTATAGTGGCAGAGCCCATCTGGTGGACTTTATTAAAATCAGTACCCAATTTTTACTGATCAGTTCACTGTATCCATGTTAGATGTTTCCTTCAAAAATATTTTAATTATCCTGCATAGTTAAAAACATAGTTTACACATTAAATACATCTTAGCGAAGTCAAAACTATTTTTTAACTCTCAGTCTCTGGCTGTCATAGCTATAATGTACCTGTCTCTATCAAAAGAATCACACCTTTAAAAGAATAGCTTGAAAAAAATGCTATAGTCATAGCTTTAGCATTTTTGTCAAGCTACACGCTTAAAAGTGAAACTGACCTTTTAGTTTAATGACAATTCAAAGTTAGAAGCTACTGATGGGGATTATTTGAATAAAGGTAATCTTGCTAATCAATGGCCATAAGCCTTCATTTATTACTACCCTGTGAGCTTTTCCGGTTGCATTATTCCTTTAAGAGACGCTTTGTACTGATAGAAACATAACACGAAATAATAAATAAATAGAGGTACATTGGAGTTTGTAGTAAATAGTGCAAATTGTGGAACAGGTTTCCAGATCTATTCATATATTAACATTTAACTTTTATGCATGTTCATATCCAACACACCTTATACCTGGTTTTATTCAGGTGTGTATTCTGTGATATTAAAGCAAATATGATGCACTTGTCAAAATCCAGCATTTACATTTTGTGTAAGCAATTAATTTTTAATGGAAATTAGTCTCGTGGTTCTATCTGCTGTCGCTCTCTCACATGGTCAATGGCTGTCCATGCACCCTGAAACGGTAAATGCAAGTATACTCTGGGTGACCCCAGTTACTGAGGATCCGCAGCTCCACCAGCTTATACACCTCACTTGAAGAGTCCTGAAACACATAACAGCCCATGCTGTATATATTACTATATTCGATAATATATATAAAACATTGAGTGAGGCTTTCATTAAGAAATATGAAATATAATATAAATATATAATATAATATAAATAAATATAATATAAATATACAATGGGGCAAAAAAGTATTTAGTCAGCCACTGATTGTGCAAGTTCTCCTACTTATAAAGATGAGAGAGGTCTGTAATTTTCATCATAGGTACACTTGACAAAATTAGAAAAAATCCAGGAAATCACATTATAGGACTTTTAAAGAAGAAAATTTTTCCAATTTTTCACCCCTACTAATTTGGCTGTGCTAATTACCCATCCCCCTAAGTAGTCTCCCACATTACATGCCCTGCTCTCGACGCTTGGGGGGAGAAATCGTCCACATGTTTCCTCCTACCGCCTCTTTTCGTTGCCGGGCAGCCATTGCGCTTGGAGGAGAACGCTGTATCCCCAGATCTGACACAATGGACGGCAGACGCCCACGTCGAGCAGCAGCGCACTTGTGAGATGTGGGAGGAGCGCCATCTACCCACCCCCCGAGGGAGAGCAAGCCAATTTCTCTCCCTCTGGAACCCGGCTGCCGATGGTGAGCAGCATGAACCTGGATTCGAACCAGTGACCCCAGGAACGTATTTCTAAACTATGGTTTAATAAGTATTTGGTCCCCCACAAACAAGCAAAATTTCTGGCTCTCACAGACCTGTTACTTCTTCTTTAAGAAGCTCTTCTGTCCTCCACTCGATACCTGTATTAATGGCAGCTGTTTGACCTTGTTATCTGTATAAAAGACACCTGTCCACAGCCTCAAACAGTCAAGACTCCAAATTCAACCCTGGCCAAGACCAAAGAGCTGTCGAAGGACACCAGGAAGAAAATTGTAGCCTTGCACCAGGCTGAAAAGAGTGAATCTACAATAGGCAAGCAGGTGTGAATAAATCAAGTGTGGGAGCAATTGTAAGAAAATGGAAGACATACAAGACTGTATGTCCCCATGCAAGATCTCATCCTGCAGGGTCAAAATGATCATGGTTGAGAATGGGGAGCAAAAATCTCAGAACTACACAGAGGGAACTGATGAATTACCTGCAGAGAGCTGTGACCAAAGTAACAACAGCTATCATCAGTAACACACTACACCAAGAGGGACTCAAATCCTGCAGTTCCGGGTGTATCCCCTTGCTTACGACAGTACATGTCCGGGCCAGTCTGAAGTTTGCCAGAGAGCATATGGATTATCCAGAAGAGGATTGAGAGAATATCATGTGGTCAGGTGAAACCAAAATAGAACTTTTTGGTAAAAAGTCAACTTGTCACTTTTGGAGGAAGACGAATGCTGAGTTGCATCCCAAGAACATCATACATACTATGAAGCATGGGGGGTGGAAACATCATGCTTTAGGGCTGTTTTTCTGCAAAGGGGAGAGGATGACTGATCCATGTTAAGGGAAGAATGAACTGGGCCAAGTATCGTGAGATACTTTCTATCAGTGAGAACATTGAAGATGGAACATGGCTGGGTCTTCCAGCATGACAATGATCCCAACTTGGGCAGGCAAAGGAGTGGCTCCATAAAAAGCATTTCAAGGTCCTAGAGTGGCCTAGCTAGTCTCCAGACCTCAACCCCATAGGAAATTTGTGGAGGGAGTCTGTGTTGCCCAGTGACAGCCCCAAAACATCACTGCTTTAGAGGAGATCTGCATGGAGGCATGGGCCAAAATACCAGCTACAGTGTGCGCAAACCTGGTGAAGATTTACAGACATTTGACCTCTGTCATTGCCAACAAAGCTTATATAACAAAGCACTGAGTTGAACATTTGTTATGGACCAAATACTTATTTTCCACCATAATTTACCATAATTTTTCTCATTTTGTCTCTCATAGTTGAAATGTACCTATGATGAAAATTACAGACCTCTCTCATCTTTCCAAGTAGAACTTGCTGACTAAATACTTTTCGCCCCACTGTACACATATGAGAATAAAGACAATCATAAAATGTATGTAAAGTTAATATATGATATTAATATATAATAAATGTATTATTTAACAAATACAATAATACTTTAAAAAAATAATTGACTAAATAAGAAATAATGCACTGTTTTAATCTAAAATTCATAAACCTTAAAGTTATTATTTTTACTACCAGAGGTTTTGTAATTTTCAGCTTATTATTAAATGTTTGTTTTATTGTTTAACATCTTAGTGCTCATTATATTCTATTTTTTTAATTGAATTAAATTCACTACATATGTAAATTATTGTGCATTTGTGTGTGCTGTTTTCTCACCAGCACTTTGAAGGTCTGGATGGGTTCTCCATCTTGGTCATATGTAAACGTTCCAAGAAGTTTTCCTTCAGTGTCCTCTTCAGTCATTCCCTGGTGGAATAAGCAAGTATTCCACTGTGATAATTTGATGACCTCAGCCATATGTATCTCTATATTTGATTTATTTGACTTTGATAAACCAGTACGATAATGAGTAATGTGACATAAAACTTACGGTTCCAAAGTTTAAAATAAATAAGGATTTCTGAGGCATAAGGTGGGTTTGTGTTGACTCACATAAACAGCAAAGTCCTTTGGAGCACTGTCAATCTGTCCTGTGGGTGAGAGGATCTGCGGAATGTGCTCCAGGCTAACATGGGTTATTTGCACTGGGTAGGACAAAGAGATCACCAGGAACCCTTCAGAACCACGGAAGGCCCAGCACTTACCAGGATATAGCTCAGGCTGCGCACACACACACACACACACACACACACACACACACACACACAGAGTATAAGTGAATGGTTGTGTTTCCATGTTACAGTAGGTTTAGTGGGTGCTCTGTTACAAAAATATGTTGCCAATTAGAACACACTGAAGAATGTACAAATTGCTGCAAATGATATAGTTATCTACATATTATTTACCAAAAGCTACCAGCAAAATCATGATACCAGCATGATCAGTCCAGCCCCATGCGTAACAGTTAGAAAGGTGTTCTTAACTTTAAATTCTTCACCATTTTTCCAAACATAGTTTTTGCAGTAAACATTCACAGTGCACAGTTTCCAAAATGCATTAGGCTTGTTAGATTCAATAGTTTCATATTCATCTGCTGCTTCAAATTAGAAGTAATAACTTTTATACATATTAATGACCACTGGTGGTCAGGTATGGGGATGTTTTATTCCAGTGTCTCAAGTCAATGTAATTGTACAGATGTTTAACGTGAGGATTACCTGTGTCACAGTGCGAGGGCTTTCAGACTGGTACCACAGTGGGATTCCAAACAGACTGAGGCAAGCAGTCCTGGTGTGATAGGTCTCAGAGCAACGGGTGTTTATCACACTAGCACCTAAACACACAAACACACAGAAACACACTCACACACTGTCTAAACATATAGATTAAACTATAACTGCTTAAATAAATCAACACAACTCATTGTCAAAAATAGTTGCACCCAGAAGGAATCAACAGGCAGGAATGAAACTCTGAGTAGGATTGACATTGTAAGAGAGATTAATAATTCAAGTGTCACAGTAAGTTAGGTGCACATGTGATGTAAGCAAGAAAGGGCCTTATCGCTGTACCTGACCAACTATATAAAGTTGTCCTGTTGCATGTGCTTTACATTCTGACTTGTGCTTTTGTTTTGGTAGCATCCTTTATGAATGAAATATGCAATTTGAACGAGTTTGAATTTGAAAGGAAACCAAGTAGGTATAAGAGTTCTAGATTTTCTGGACTTTTATTCTGAAATTTGAACACTTCTCATCTTCCTCTATATCTGGGTCAGCCCCGCCCACTCTTGCTGATCAGCAGGAGTCTGTATGCAGGTTGAGCATGTACACATGGACAGAGCAGTAAACCTGCATTGAAATGCTCCTTCATGTTCCTATTCAAACTGAAATGTGTTTTTAATGTGGTTTTAATTTTATGGCTGATCAGTGTACAAAGTGAGCCATACTGATTAATCACAAGTTGAAAAATTGATAATGTCAGCCAATCTGGATCATAATCAGTGTTTAACCCACAATAAATTGGTCATTTACAAATCTAGGCTAGGAAATCATTGCTATACCTGAAGACTCCAGTGCATAGTCGGCCATTCCGACGCCATCAGCCCTGTAGAGCCTCAGTGCCCTGTGTACGATCTGCTCCACATCCTGTAACATAAATCAGTAAAAACACATCTCTTTATGCCCAAGTGTAAACAGCACAGCATGTTCACTACACAATGCAGAAGTGGGTAATAAACACAGCCCAAAAAGGTCCTGGGAAAAACACATACCCATGAACATTATATACAAGCAAGCACACTTACCATTTACACACACACAAGCAAGCACACTTACCATTTACACACACACACACACACACACACACACACACACACACACACACACACACACACACACACACACATACACACACCACTTGGGACAAATGCATCTGATCTATATATACAGACTGCAGACATTTGTCTTAAAAGCATTCACAGAGGAATGTACATTAGTCAAGAATATACATTTCACATGTGAGAAAGCCCATGGAATGACATTATAATGAACAGCTTTATGTATGAGCATATGTAAGGCCTTCACTTTAATAGTTGTAGCAGAATATAAACAGACTTCCTGGCAAGGTTTTGCTGACTTTAAGGTGAATAAAAAATCCATTACATACTAAACATCTTGGGATCACACACAGCATGACTTAAACTGGACAAAACATGAGCATCATATTACCTAGAGGACTCATATTAAAAACGCTATTTGTGCTGACTCATTATTTAAAAAATGTGAAAAATGCCTTTGAGAGTGTGTGGGAAGTAAGTAGGGCTGGGTACCATCACTGTTTTCCCGAATCGATTTGATTCTGGTCCCAATTCAATTCAATTACCAATTCAGTCAGTCATTATCTTAGCCGCTTCTTCCTGAATATGGTCATTGGGCGCAAGACAGGAATACCCCCTGGACAGTCACACTCATGCTCACACCTAGGGGGCATGGTCAATTCACCTACCATGTCCATTTCTGGGAAGAAACCAGAGTACCCGAAGAAATCTGCACGGACACGGGGAGAATGCACCAAACTCCTCACAGACAGTTACCTGAGCGGGGATTGAACCCACAACCCCAGGAGTTGTGCACACGCACACACACTACCTGCAGCACCACCATTCAATCAATATCTATTAATTTTATACTGAACTAGCTAGCATATATGCTAATCAGTGGCATTCATGCAGTTTATTACAGAATGAGTCAACCAGATTTTACAGGAGGAGGGACTGCTATGTGTTGCTGTGAGGCACAGCAGCCTTTATTAGCTCCAGCTGAGAATCAAAACTGTGCATTGCAAAGATCTATGATCAATGTGATCTCTTCTAGGAGTAGAATACACCTGATAGGCATTTTAACACATTTCTCACCTTGTAATCACACATTATATATATATATATATATATATATATATATATATATATATATATATATATATATATATATATATATATATATATTCCTCATGGAGAGCAGCCAATAATCCAGTTGTTCAGTCCATAACACACACACACACACACACACACACACACATACCTTAACAGTTATTGCTCCAGCTTTTTCTTCTTGTAGTGTCTCTCCTACAGTCCTCCACACATCTCTCTTCTCACGTTGTTCACCCAGTCTGTCTATTATCTTCTTTTCCAGGGCTTCCAGTGCTCTCTGCAGGTCAGGCTGCATCACTACATCCTGCTGAGAGCTCACTGAACCTGCCATTTGTTGCAGCAGCCAATCAGAGAGTTCTGCCTTCAACTGCAGCAGAAAAGACTCTCCATATTATTAATCTAAACCACACCATCTTATTCAATAAACTGAATGGGAAAAAATACAAAGATGATAATCAGGGGATTGGGGCAGTGGTTGGGAGAAGAGGGCTTAAAGTAACTCTCTTGGGCCAAATAGAAGATTTGACAGCCCTAAAATTTTGTAATAGCCATGAACATGGCTAGTTTCTAGCTGCATTGGTGTATTTCAATGTGAAATGATTGTGTGTGTGTGGGGGGGGGGGGGTGTCCTACCTTGGTGTTTCGAGATTCCTGGGTGTCCAGTCTGTGAGTGAGGTGGTCAGAAGAAGACTGGAGGTCAGACATGTCTGATCGCAGGTCAGAAATCTGCTGCTTGATTCCAATCAGCTCTTCTTTAATCACACTGTCATGCTCTGAGTGAACACTTTTGGGAGACAGAGACAATACAAAACTCACAGAGTGGTCCAAAGTCATAACAGGGAAATCCCACCTATTTTTAAAAAGTTTGACAATGTAACATAATTGTTGTAATAAATCATTCAGAGTGGGCTTACTGTGAAATGCTCTGTTCTGAGAACAGTGGCATTGAAAAGAAACAGACATCTGAAGAGTTCCTAAAAGCTCCCTAAAAGTTACCTCACAGAAAGTTACATCATAAACCATATGAATACATTGCCTGATGTAAGGGCCAGCTCCAGGGAAAAGCCTCCTACAAGTGCTAGGGGGAGGCAGAGCATTGAATTGAGGACATAACTAGCCTTGACCACCATCAACTGGTGACAGGGCTATATATGGTGGAACAAACCTAAATATGCCTTTGAGCCACGCATCTGGTGCTGGATCTTTGGTCTCTGAACGAGCTAAGAACTCTATGACAGTAATTTTAGGTAGAAGGTTGAAAGTGTTGGCAATTCCCTTCAAACTAGGGAGGATTTGCCCTCCCTGGCTTCCTTTTGAAATTCTCCCTCAAGTTCACCCTCCATTTTCAATCTTTCCGTTTCCAGATTTTCCGCAGTCAGAAAGAGGTGCTTTTTCAAGTAACAAAGCACTACTTTTGGGTTTTACTTTATTTTTTATAGGATGTTCATTTTATTTGTGTTTTTACCCAAATTCCTCCCAGTCCGCAAGAAGGAGGCAGGGTCAGGCCTCCTGCACATAAGACAGGGCAAGAGGTCAGTGGGCAATTATGCCATTGATTTCTGGGAACTAGAGGCACAGAGTGGGTGGGATGCCAGTGCACTGGTGGCAGCATATCACCATGGCCTCACTGAGGAGCTCAAGGACAAGCTGGAAAACAAATACCACCCCACCTCCCTGGATGTGTTTGTTGAACTAACTCAGAGGGTTGACAACAGTCTCAGGGAGAGGCAGAGGTCACAAAGTGCTGGAGATGTCTGTGTGCCAAAGGGGTCACCCTCCTCCTCAGCAACTCCTCTAGGGGCAGAGGAGTCAGGTTGTCCAGGGGACCAGCCAATGCAGTTGAGTGATACCCAGCTACCTAGGTAGGAGGTCCGCATGTGGGAAGACCGGTGCCAGTATTGTGGGACTTCAGGGTCCCTTGTCCTATGTGTCCTGAATTGTCAGGCAAAGCTAACATCCAGCAGAGGAAGGGAGACCCCTTATTTCTCTCCCTCAAGCCCACGAAGACTTCCTCAGCACCTCTCTCTTCTTGGGGAGCATCTGATGTTCCTCTCCTGCCTTCCTCAAATCTGGAGCAAGAATATCCTGGATGCAGGTTTGGCCTAGAAGCTGTCCCTGCCACTGGTCCCCTTGCAGAAACTGCTGCTTATTGCAGCCGTTGATAGCCAGCCACTGAAACCAGGGGTGGTTTCCCACCAAACTCACCCAATCATGCTGCAATTCAGATCCCACACAGCAGATTGTGTTTCACATCATCAGCACTCCCGACTTACACCAACTGGGTTTCCCCTGGCTCTAGTGTCACAACCCCCATTTGAACTGGCTCACTGAATCCATCCTCAAGCGGGGACCAACCTGCAGCTCCATCTGCCTCCAGCTCACAGAGTGTGCTGGGATTTTTGACACCGGTCCTAGAGGTCCCAAGGACTATTTCAGCAAAATGTAAGCCCAGCTGCTACCCCAACCACCCTCAAAGGCCGTATAATAGCCATCAACCGTCTGAGACTAGTCCCCCCAGGGGGAAGTTGTTTTCTTTGTCAGGGCCAGAGTGCCAGGCAATGGATGAGTATATCCAAGAACCCTAGCTCTGGGCTGAAGCTGGAGTTGGCAAGACTTTTTGTTGGAAAGAAGGACTGGGGTTGAGACCCTGTGTGGACTACAGGGGCCTCAAAAATAATCAAGCCATTATCCATTGCCCCTCATGGCCTCAGCCTTTGAAGCACTGCAGCATGCCACCATCTTCATTAAGTTAGACCTGTGCAACACCTACAATGTGGTCAGGGTCAGGGAGAGTGATGATTGGATGTCTGGCCACTATGAGCATCTCATTGTGCTATTTGGTTTAATGAATGCCCCCTCCGTTTTACATCGGTACATCAACAATCTCCTTAGGGAGGCTCTAGACAGGAATGTGTTTGTGTACCTGGATGATATCCTGATTTACAGCAGGACAGCAGACTAACACACTGCCCACATCTGGCAAGTTCTTGTGCTCCTGGAGAACCACCTGTTCATTAAGCTGAGGAAATCTCAATTCCATGTGCAGGCCATTTGCTTTTTGGGATTTATTGTTACCCCAAACAGCCTGTGCTTAGACACCACCATGGATCACCAATATCAGGGATGTGGAGAGTTGGCCACAACCCACTTCAGTGCACCTAGTTCAGTGATTCTTGGGCTTTACCAACTTCTTCAGTCCAGGCACCAAAAACACCAAGCCAGATGCCCTCTCATGTCAGTGGGAGCCCACTCCAACTGAGGCACCCATGGCCATAATTCCAGAATGCACACCCTCAATGGGGGCTGGAGGCTGTGATGAAATGGGCCCAAATGGTGTACCCTGAGACTGGTCATACATGCCCAGGTCCCTGCTTCCCCCCAGAATGCACACCATGGGGTCACACACACACACACTTGACCTTCTGCGATGGCATTTCTGGTGACCTAGCATGGAAGCCGATGTGTGCAACCACATTTCCTCATGTGAGGTGTGTGTGTGAAGTTTAAGGACTTCAGAACCATGCCCAATGGTCTGCTGCACCTTCTGCTGGCCCCCTTGCAACCATGTTCCAACCTGTCCCTTGATTTTGTCACTGGGCTGCCCCTGTCTTGGGGTAACACAGGGTGGACAGGTTTTCCAAGGCTGGCCACTTCATTGTGCTGCCTAAGCTACCATCTACAAGGGAGACAGCAGAACTTATGCTCAGCCAGGTAGTTCGTTATCATGGGCTACTGGCTGACATTGTGTCAGACCGGGGGCCCCAGTCTGCTAGCTGGTTCTGGGGTGCCTTCTACCATTGCTGGGTGCTGAACCAAGCCTGTCTTCCAAGTTCCCCCAAGTCTAATGGCACCCTCCACTGTTGTTCTTCCTTATCTTCCGGGTCTGATCATCTGTTCTGGGCAGAGTAAGCACACAACACCCTTTAGCACTCATCTCTTGGGGTGTCGCCACTTGAGTGCCAGTACAGGTATATTCCACCTGTGTTTACTGGTCAGGAGATGAGGACAGGAGTTAGGTGTGCTGAACAGCTGGATTGTTGCTGCCACAAGACCTGGCTCAGGGTCCAAAGGGGTCTCCTGTCAGCAGTGACAACTCCAAAGCTCAATACTGATAGAAGGCACCATGGGTGTGGGTCTCTGCAAAGGACACATACTTTTCTGCATCCCCCCCCACCCCCCTAGCTAGCTCCCCACAACTTTGGGCCCGTCAAGATATTTTCCTTATTGGCCTTGACCACCTCAGTCAGGAAGAGGTGCTCTTTTAATTTACTGTATTTTGTAAGATTCTGGCCCTAAACATTTTAAGAGACATTAAAGAAGAGACTTTTCAGATTTTTCAGATTTCCTGCTATTAACATTCCATAAACATCTCAGAAGTCTCATGTAGGTTCATTAGTGGGATTGTATAGTAAGCAAAATGGATTTACACTCATCATTAAAAAATTGTTATGCCCAGAAGGAAGTGAGGAATTGCAATTCTACTGCAATGCTAAGGAAGATAAAGGCTACCGGGAACAATAAATTACAAACAAATTAGACTAATATTACTAATAATACTAATAATATTTATTGAACTACATATACAGAAGTGGTGCCTCTCAGTATGATGTTGGGTTTAACAGACCATGCCAGATGCCTATGAATAGAACTAATAGTGTCCTGTGATAATCCATCCTACACAAGTTCCTGCAGATTCTTCAGTTGGGGAATGTTGTTAGGGTTTCTAATACCATGCCACACATTTTCAACCGAGGATAGGTCAGGCAATATTACTGGCCATGGCTTAGTATCAGTGTCTGCCAGGTGCATTGTCCAGAAATGTTCAGAAAAGTTAAGAGTAACTGGTTACAGGACCTCTTTAATGTAACGTTGGGCTGTTTAATTGCCTATAATGAAGACCAAAGGTGTCCTGGCATCATAGAAAAATTGCACCCCGCACCATGACACCATATCATCTGCACCACAACAAAAGTGGGACTCATCACCAAAGATGACCTGTTGCCAATCTGAGTGACATCATGAGTCTGGCATGACACCATTGCAGTTGTACATTGCAACCGATGATTCCTTCTGGGTGCAGCTTTTTTTTGACAATGAGTATTTGTGTTGTCATTGCAATGATACCTGACTCTGTTCACCACCATTCTGAAGAAATCAAAGTCAGTAGGTTTCTAAGCAATGCAGCAATTCATACCAAAACCACAGTGAATGTGTGTTCATATCTTAGGCACTGAACTATACAGAAATTGTGGAATTTGGTGGACTTCCCCTTTAACAGAGAAAACAGAGACTTGAAGAGGCACTCACACTCTTATTCTAGTCCTCAAGTCCTGCAGGTCTGTTTGCAGCATCTGCAAAAAAATACACACACACACACACACACACACACACACACACACACACACACACACACACACACACACACAGGTTAGATAATTATATTTGCTACTGGGCCATTCCCACTTCTTTCTGTGCTGTGTGATGTTACCATGGAGGTGTAAACAGGAAGCAGTGTGACATCAATGATAGAGTTCTGACTTTCAGAAGTTCAGTAAATATAGCTGAGGACACTCTCCCTCTGTCTCCCTCTGTGTGTGTGTGTGTGTGTGTGTGTGTGTGTGTGTGTGTGTGTGTTCTCTCACCTCATGTGTAAGCTTCTGCTTTTTTTCATCTTGTTTCAGCAGCTGAAGCTCCTTCTGGGGTGATAAAAAAATAAAAAGACTTTAGCACATTCTCTCTCTCTCTCTCTCTCTCTGATATTCTTATGTTATTCACTTCAATTGGCAGTGGTTTTAATTTTATGGCAGATTAATCAAAAGTCACAGGACACACTTTTATTTCAGAAACGAAAGGGAAAATTACAAATCTGAATAACGCCCCTGTTGCCTGCATGGCCTGTAATCTAACCTTGACTACCTGCATTGTCTACGGTGAGTTTGCTCACTGAAAGCGGATTTCTTCTTTTGGTTGTCCTGTGTCTTTTGACTCACCGGTCAAACAGTATTTCTGTATATATGATGCATAAGAATCAGTGCTGTCTCTCTGGATTTCATCTTCACAATCCTGAAAAGACCCCCTCTCACCAGCACACTGTCCAATTCTTGAGCTCTGCTCTCTGTCCACTTGGCTTCACGTTCCTGGAGATCAGCATAAATCTCATTCCTTAGAGCCAGCAGACCAGCATGAATAAACTTGTCCTGCAGGGGGCACCAAAGACAGATCCATTTATTGACTCTAAACAGAGCAGGAGCACCACCCAAACAATATCACATAAATCAACCAATCAGTTATGGTCTACAACTGAACACTTGCAAGGTGGAATGATTGGAAGAACAAGTGAGTGAGTGGAAGTAAATGAATAATGTAGACAAAATAATCAGAAAGTGACTGTACTAGTCCATCTCAGATTCTGCAGTAGGGGTGGTGTTGATAGAGTGTCCAATTCCATGCCACACATTTTCAATCAGGGATAGGTCTGGCAATGCAACTGGCCATGGCATAGTATCAGTGTGTGCGATGCAATTGGACATGCTATCAACACTCCATCCCTACCACAAAATCTGCAGAAACTGAGCAAGGATATTCAAGCTGATAGCCTTCATCACCTTGATCACTATTATCTGCACAATAATTGATATTTAGTGACCAGTGAGTGGAAACATAAGATGGGTGTTACTAATAAGTGGCCAGATCTAAAAGAGTAGAAATGTATGTATGCAGGTGACTGTACTCACATTCACAGGGGGTTGAACAGGTGCATGTGTGTGAGTAGGTGGAGCTATCTGGCTTCGAGGCGCAGTACGAAACAGTTGAACTTTAACAGAAGGATAAATGTACCATAGGCCTGCATACAGAAACAACCCACTTGTAAATAACATAACAGCAATACCACAGTCAACTTGGATGATTAAGGAATGTCTCTGCAGACTCACCAAAAAACAGCAGGAGGAGGAGGAGGAGCAGGAGTATAGCCTTCCTCACATGTGCAGTGTGGCTAAAGCCAAAAGGAGGGCAGAGTTGGTTCATGCAATACACAAAATATCAACACAATTCTAACTCCACACTGTTAGATCTGATTATGTGTCTCAGACATATATATAGCTTTTTGATCTCACATAGCAACAGATTTTTTACTTATTTTGTGCAAACGACTGTATTTGTCCTCCTCTGCTCCCTCTTTCCTCTCCTATCTCCTGAGGAGTGTGAGGAACAGATTGTTTACGCTGCTGTTGCAGCAGCGAAAGTGGGAATTGATCAAGACAGACTAGCCGGGACTCCACCTCTCAGTCCACCACAATAACAACAGAAACTTCCCAGGTCGCCCCACCCGGGGATCGAACCCAGGTCCTTCTTGCTGTGATTTTATATATATATATATATTATAAGGTGAATATATTATATATATATATGACCTTTGTATCATTATACATAATATCATTATACATTGTGTCTCCAGATTCTTGCCAATACTAAATAATACAATACAATAATATAATCATAAAGCAACCACCTTGGATGCCATGGCAACCACCTAGCAACAATAGTTTTATCTAGTGGCCATGTAGCAACTACCTGAGAGTGAGAACCAAGCTGTTCAACCATACTTCATCTTTGTCCTAATCATTAAGTCTATAATTAATATTAATGCTTAGGATGAACCATAAATGAAACTGAAATGTGGACATGGTGAAAAGTTGTATATGAATATGCAAAAACACATGCACACACACACACACACACAAACACACGAACACACAAACACACAAACACATACTCATTCTTTTACCTGCTGAGCAGTGAAACATTGATGAGGGACATTCCAGATGTCAGAGTGTACCAGGCTGTCCCCAGCCACCAATACAGCATTGCAAGGGCACGACCTAATGAAACGCACACATGTGGACACACAAACAAACAAATCCATGATACATGCACAAATAGTTTATTTTGCTGCACAACACAGACATTGTATAAATCCTGTATATGTGTCACTTCACTTATTTCACTGCTCAGACTCCTAAGTGTGTGTGTGTGTGTGTGTGTGTTCCAGCACCTGGGGAGGTTAGTACATCTCGAAGCCCAAACTCAGCCTCAGAGCCCAGAGAGTTAGAAGAACCTGAAAGACAACAACAGCTTAACTTATACAAGCTAAAAATATCCATACACACACACTCAGATTATCAATTCAGTGGTGCTGAAAGTTCCAAACATCTTTTAAGACCAAGACCTCTTACAATCCTGTTAGTGAATATGATGGACTAGAGCTAGTAGCTTCTCTGTGCCCTCATGAAAATGGTTGGTTTGACACAACTGAAGAATCAACAGTTCATCGAGGACAAGTCCAGTCCAGGACAGATTTGAAAAGGATGAGCACTGATTTAGGAACATTTCTTGGAGACATTTCTAAACAACTGCAGATTCAAAAATCATCAGTTCAAACAACTTTATGTAAGTGCAGGTTATTGGGAGGTATAGCATCTTTGCCATGGTCTAGAAGCAGACCCAAATGATCCCTTCATCTACACAGGAAATTGGTTTGGATGGTCAGGAATAACCTAATAACCACCAAGGTGCAGGAAAGCCAGAGCCAAATGAATTTTACATCACCACAGACTAAATGGCTGCTGCCATTGTACCAAAATCAACACCTTGCAAACCAAGTTTGCAGCTGAACCACATGGACAAAGAAAAAGACTGTAAGAAAGTTTTATGGTCAGATGGAATTGAGATTATATGAGTTGGCCACAAACAGAAAAGATATGTTTGTAAGATTAAAGGTGTAAAGGAGTAAAGGCCTGTTGTCCTGGCTTACAAATGGCTACTGTTGTCCTCCAAGATCGGTACTGTGGCATTAGCCCACAGGTATGGCCCTTGTCCAGAACCACTTGCATGGTTTTAGGATGCTGGCTACTGGCCCCCTCCAACATTGCTACTGCAGTGTTAGTATAGCAGCAGCAACACTTGTCCAGAAGAACATGACAGAGTTTAATTGACATTTAATTAGGTGTCTAAATAAAAAATGTAAAAAGGTGTACTGTATTTTTGATTGTGGGGCCACAGTATTGTACACTTTATTGTTTTGTCTACTCCCAGTACACCTGACCCCATTACCAACGAGTGTTTACTGGGCTAAACTGGGCATGACAAAGTAAATGAGACACAATGTGCACAGCAGTGGACCACCTGCGAAGGGTTGGGGACCCATGTCGTACAGTGTAAGGACAAGCCATTACAGCACACTAGTGACAGGAAACCTAACACACACATACACACATACACACACACACACACACACACACACACACACACACACACACACACACACACACACACAGGATATGCTCTTATACACGCTAGGCCTCACATGCACGCACAAAACCACATTCCCTCTGGTACACACACTCACCGGTACTGGTTTTGGGCAGGCTACTGTTGTCCTCTGCTGAAGAGTATCCAGAGGAGAAGTCTGGCTTCTCCAACAGAGTGGAGGTGCTGGAGGTCAGAGGGGTCACGGGCCTGCTCGGCGGACGCATAATAACACCCATCTTTGGAGCAGGACTGCGCAGAACCGAGCCCAACCCTGGAACCACATCACTGGTTATACAATTGTAGCTATATGACTTAGCATTTGCATTTATTCATGCTTTGTTGTTCACTCAGAAAATATCCTGAGCTAGTAAAGGCTAGAATCCAGAGATACCTCAAGCTTAGATGCTGTCAAATGTCAGATCAGGGACAAACAAGATTAAATATAAATCTTTTTTATACTGCATTGTAGTCGAGTTATTCAAAGTTAGCTTTATTTTAGCTTCAGAAGTTAATATTATGGCTAAACGAGTTAGCATTGTAGTTATTGGAGTTGGTACTGTAGCTACATATATTAGTACCATATACACATTCATTATTATTATTATTATTATTATTATTATTATTATTATTATTATAGATACTTGAGCTAATTCTGTAACTACATAAGTTGGCACTCATAGCACAACATTGTAGCTACTCAATCTAACACAGTACCTATTTGAGTTATATGAATCTTGAGTCTTGTACCAATAAAAGTTAGCATTGACTTAATTCCATAGCATAGAGTTCATATTTCAGACACAACATATAGTGTATGCACTCTTTATGGACTACAATTTTATCTATATTGGTTACTTGCTCTCACATTAACCACAGTTCTTTATGATCTCACCCTGACTGACCAATTCTCTTCTCAGCTATCTACGTCCTTATGTGTTGTGCTGTGCTGTGTCAACCAGAGCAGGTTTGGTTCCGCTGGTAAGTCTTGGTTCCTCTCTTTTCTGCCACTATTGATTTCGACTCACTCAGAAGAGCAAAATCTCTATACTTGTAGGATTATCTTAGCTACACTATTTCATCTTAGCATTACAGTTAAAACATTTAGTGTAGTAGCTATATGTGCCTTTTTAAGATAGATTATTCTTAAGCAATAAATCTCTAAATAAATGGTGTCATGCCACGCTGGACACCATTTAATGGAGACAACCAAAAAATCTGTGTGTGCAGACACCATGGTCAGCATCAAGATCAAAGGTCCAGAAGGTCCGGTGTCATGGTGTGGGGTGCAACTTTTGGTCTTCATTTAATGCACTTTGACAACCCAATAGTACATCAATGAAGTCCTGCAACCAGTGGTGCTACCTTTTCTGAACACACACTATTCCAACAATAGTGTGTGCATACTGCTGCCATCTCAATAGCTTGACACAGATACAATACATTGCCAGTCGCATCACAAGGGCGATCACTGTTTGAAAATGTGTGGGATGCGATTGGATCCGTTATCAACACTCTAACATAAAATCTACAGGAACAGAGTGAGAATATTCATACTGCGTGGGATGAATTAGGAACATGTACAAATCCATTGCACTCTGAGAGGTACTACTTAAGTACTATTTCTGTATGTTTTTTTATATTTTTACATAATTTCTGATCATTTTTACCTTTTTTCTAAACGGCATTGCAATCCAACACTTCCTTCTGGGTGCAGCTTTTTGTGCAACTTTATTTTTTACAGTGATTGTATATTTGTGTCATTATTTGGATCTTTTAAAGTTAATGTGTTAGATGTGTGTTATTGACTAGACCTGTGCACTCACCTGTGGTACTCTCTGCTTTGACGGACTCACGAGTGAATGGACTCTGCAATTCACTAACACTGCCAGCGTGGCTGGAGGCGCGGCTTGATGCACGTGAAGACCCACCCGCTTTGCGGTTTCCTGCCTTCCTCTTGAAGACCCTGGAGAGAGAGAGAGAGAGAGAGAGAGAGAGAGAGAGAGAGAGAGAGAGAGAGAGACAGACAGAGAGCGTGAGAGGGAGAGGGAGAGGGAGGAAGTGAGAAAGAGAACAACCACTGTGAATATAAGAATATATTTTACTATTTATTTACTGACTTGATAATGGTGAAACAATGAAACAATGCATGTGCACCCATTACTGATACAGCTGTGCAAAGGCACACACACCACTTGTCTAGTCCCTGTAGAGAAGTATTGCCAATAGAATATGATAAAATGGAGCAGATAAACAAGAACCTATTGACCACATGCCTAATGCCAGGTTCTAGGGGGTATAAAGCCCCCCAGCACTGAGCTGTAAAGCAGTGAAACTGCATTCTCTGGAATAACGGTGCTCCATCCAATACTTCTGGGAGCTGGGAATGAAGTGGGTGGTGATCACCCAACATCTTGACCTCACTATCAAATACTTACAGCAATGTTTTAAAATCTAGCACAAAACCTTTCCTGGTCAGTAGAGACAGATGTTCCGGTAAAACCAAGCCAAACTCTTTATAATACCCTTGAGTTCAGAAAAAAAAATGAATGATCAGGTGTCCCAATAGAATACACACACCTGATAGGACTTTCCCTGTATGAGAAGTGTCCTGAAGACTCAGTAGAGCTGGTGCTGGCGGCGTCGTCATCATGGGTGTAGTAGGCACTCGTTGCTAACCTAGCACTGCGTCTTGACATCTCTGCAGGAGGAGAGAAAAAGAATCTCACTAACAGGGTTAAAACTGTTCAGTGTTCAAAAACATCTTCTGCTAATGGTTTAGACCCCACGAGAACTCTACACCACTACAGGTGAGGAAGACTAATTACTAGATCAGTATCTCCCAATATTTAGAAATAAGGAACTCAATGGTCAATGCTTAGCACAAAGATACACAGATCAGATTGGTATTAGCCCATACTTCAATCAAATCCCGTGAGATTATTTTGGGCCAATGCTTAGCATTAAGATATGAGCTAGGATTCAATTTTGGTGTATACCAATATTCTGAGGTCAGAATATTAGATGATACTTTGCATTCAGGTACTCAAATCAAACCGAACTGGATACTCGGATCAGACTACATCAATATCAATATCAGAATCAGAATCAGTCTATACTTAGTATTAGGAGATTAGATTGATTCGGATCAGATATTGAAATTGAAATTTTGAATAAGTTTAAAATACATATTTAGTGATTTGGTTTACACTGGATTAAAAACTTATATTATGGCCTGTGCAGCTACAAAACAGTCTAACCTTCACTCACTCACACTCTCAGTTCTATCAGTTTGAGCATGGACGTTTTAAGCACTTTTTATTTTCTAAAGAGAGAACCAACCTAAACCACTGCCAGAGTGACTGCACCAAACACACACACAAACACCCACACATACACCCACACATACACACCCTGAGCAGTGTGTCTTCCATTTACTGCATTTACTCATTAGCACAAAGCCCTTCTGAGCTTCAACAGACCTCATCATGTGCTTACAGTGACTGAAGTGGAGGTAAATAAGACTAATAAGACACACACACACACATACACACACAACAACATGGAAGAGAAATGAGGAGAAATATAGGAATACATGAAACAAATACAATAAACAAAACAAACATAAAACAAAAAATATTTAGTTAAAAAAATATAAATCCAAAATAATCCAAGTGAAATAGAACTGAAAATAAATGAAATGTTTATTTATTTATTAATTACTTTGTTTAATTTAAATTACTTTGTAACTGTGTAACTGTGTGTTTGCTAAGAGGGCTCTCAGGTTTCCCAAGAGCTTCCCCTCGCAGGCCTCTGACATATGCCTCCTGTAATCTCTAATGCTGTAATCTCTAATGCTGTAATCTCTGACTAATCTTAAAACTACATGCCGTTGTTTGCTAGCATCAAATTAGACCATGGGAAAGAAGGAGAGGGGGACCCAACAACAGAAAGTCCTGTTTGAACCTTTTAAGCAGCTACTTTGTTTATCGAAAAAGTTAGCTAACAGGAAAACAAGTTCATTTTAGTGGCTAAAATGGCATGAGATTTTGCCGTTAGCACAGCCACAATCACAGCAGCTACTTTTGACCGTTTGTGTTTCTTGTCCAGTACAATGAGAATCAGAACATCCACACTCAGAGAACATCACCCAGTCCAGTACAGTGAGGATCAGAACATTAACCTGATTCACACTCAGAGAACATCACCCAGTCCAGTACATTATTGCAGTTTTGAACTGACTGAACTATATTTATATATCAATATAAATAATGATATATTGCCCTAATTGCAGGTACTGGTAGCATATCGGTTCAAATTTGAATGTTACCCAACCCTAATACACAAAATCGAAACAGTCCACCTACAATTTTCTTTAGGCACTTTTACTTTTAAATGCACACTAAGGTAGCATGCTTCCACAATGTAGCACAATACTGGTATGCTGATTTAAAACAGTCTTTTCATTATTTTTACAATGTATTTTATTGGATCCCAGAGGAATTTACAGGTTAACAGAAGAGCATAACAAGAAACTTCTGTTAGCATGCTCACGCCTTGTTTTTGTTAGCATTTCCAAACAAAATATCCCTCTTTAAATTCTCCCTGAACTATCTTCCAGTTATAGCCAAGAGAATAAAATGTGTTAAAAAGCTGTTATATAATCTCTAAAATACAAAAAAATGCAGCTGATTGCTGTTTAGAATGCAGTAACACTCAGCCTGAACCTCGCTGAACATTCTTCCCCATATAAACATAATCGGTTACAGGCCTTTCCTACTTAATCACTCTGAGCCTCCTTAACTAAACCCAAGCAAACTCAAATCAGGCTTTGGCTATAACACCACGCTCTCCTCCACTCTCTCTCCTCTGTATCCTCTCCTTCATTCTCTCCTCCAGTCTTCTTCTCCATCTGTCTGTTCAGTATCTCCTTCATTCTCTTCTCATTCTTTCCTCCAGTCTCTTCAATCTAGGGCTGGCCAATTCATGGAAAATTTACTGAAACCGACATTCAGAATCTCTAACCAACATAATCTTGCCCTTGTTTTTTTAAATGCCATTAATACTTTCCCCACACTGCAAGCGTTCATGTACTGTCCCTTTAAGAACACACTGCCATGCGTGTAGTCACATGACTGCTTTGTCTAATCTGTTCAAAAAAGCAGCTTGGAAGGCAACTCAAACATGCAAATTGAGCAGCATGGACCAAAGAAAAATACATTATGGCTTTAATGATGGCAGTACCGAGTAAATGACAATGAAATGTAAACAATTTTATACAGCAACCAAAGGAAATGCCACCGGCCTTTTTCACTTCACTTCCTAAAGCAGCAGGAGAGAGTCTGAGTCTGAGGAGTGAGTTTATTTATTAGTTTTAAGTCCCACTGTAGCTCAATCTCTGCTCATAGAAATGGTTTTAGATCAATCTTCATTCTCTTCATGATTCATGATCACAGCAATCAATGATCAGAAACAGGACAAAGAATTAAATGTTCTTCACCAGGCGTTGTGGGAAAGAAGATAAAGCCAAGTTTTGCCATCTTATTAAAGTTTCTTTTCAACCTTAACTGGCCTTGCAATTGCAGTCTGCTGATAGCTACTCATTAGGACTAATACCTCACTTAAGGTGGACTGAAAATTTCAATAAAAGCTGTCTAACTACAAACAAGATTACATACAATATTTTTCAAAGAACTGAAGAACAATCAGAAAGTGTTTATTGTTCAGAGAATTTTGATGACAGTAGTGATGAAATGATTCAGGGTGAGCTGAATATTCCTCACCACTATCATAAAAATGGATGTTTATGTTTCACTACTTTTTGTTTGGTGTCTCACTAAAGACAAATTATGTACAAATGATAGACACAGGACTTTTCTTTTCAAAGTATTTTGTTAGTAAGAAATACAATATGCATGAAGATATTTATTTTGTTATTTATTTTTCATGTAACTCTCTGTTTACATTAATAAAAAAAAAAAACACCAAAATTAATTGTAATCAAGGCAGAATGTTCAATTAATCATGATATTGATTTGAGGTCATATCACCCAGCACTACCTCATTCTCTCCTCCACTCTACTTCATCTGTCTCCTCAGTATCTCCTTCATTCTCTCATCTAGTCTTCTCATTCTCTCCTTTATTCTCCTCCACTTTCTCCTCTGTCTGTGTCCTCAACATCTCTTTCATTCCCTCCTCCACTTTCTTCACATTCTGACTAATTGATCAGTCGAAATAGAAAACATCTATTGGAAACGCTTCAATTGGAATAGAGTAGCCCAATAGTAGTAGAAATTTATGTTGCCTTTGATTGTGGTCATATGTGGTGATGCTGGTCAACCAGCTGGGCCTGTTGGCCAGCTTGGCCCAGCTTGCTCAAAGTGGGGGTACACATACGTCATTTTGCATCGGATTTCTTACAGTGTGCATGTAAACACTCAGTTCAATCGGACCGGGCAAAATCTTTTCTGGGGTCTGGGTTGCGGGTGCAGCAGGTCCCAGACCTCCTCTCCAGTCACCTCTTCCAGCTCTTCTGGGTGGACTCCAAGGTGGTCCCAGGCCAGCCAAGAGTTATAATGTCTCCAGCATGTCCTGTTCAGGCATGCCTGAAACACCTCACAATGGAGGCAACCAGTAGACAGTCCGACTGACTGATAAATTGAGTCTTGCCTTTTGGCTCAGCTCTCTCTTCTCCACAACAGACTGCCCAGAGTCTGCAACACTGGAGATGCTGCACCAATCAACCTATCAACCTCCCATTCAATCTTTCCCTCACTCATGAACAAGATACCCAGATACTTGAATTCCTCTTGAAGATACTTGAAGCATACCATCCGGTTCCCCTTTTTAAAAAGTGGAACCACCAACCCCATCTGCCAATCCAGAAGCGATGTTGCAAAGATGTGTCAGCCAGGTCAGCTCCACAATATCCAGAGCCTTGAGAAACTCCGGGTGGATCTCATCCACCTCTGGTGCCCTGCCACCAAGGAGCTTTCCAACTGCCCCAGTGACCTCACCCTGGATGAGTCACCACCCAGGCCTGCAAGCTCTGGTTCCTCTATGGAAGAAATTCTGTTGGCATTGAGAAGATCCTCAAATATTTCCTTCCATCACCTGATGACATCCGCAGTCAAGGTCAATGGCCCCCCATCCCCACCATATACAGTGTTGGTTGGGAAATACTTTCCCACAGCTACAATTTGCCACCCCAACAATGGAGGCACAGAGCATGGTCCACTCGGACTCAATGTCCCCAGCTCCTCTTAGGATGCCGTCAAAGCTCTGGCAGATGTGAGAGTTGAAGACCTTCCTGACAAAATCCTCTACCAGCCATTCCCAGCAGATCCTCATCGTGTGTACACTTGCACTGCATGTCTGGGTCTGACCAGTCTGTCCGGCATCTGACCACCTGATCCAACTCAGCACAAAGGGGGTGATCAGTTGACAGGTCAGCTCCTCTCTTCATCCAAGTGTCCAAAACACATGGCTGTAAGTCTAACAATACAACTATAAAGTTGATTATTCAACTGAAGCCTAGAATATCCTGGTGCCAAGTGCATTTATGAACACCCTTGTGCATGAACATCCTGTTCGTTATGGATAAACCATACCGAGCAAAGAAATCCAATAAGACACCACTTGTGTTCAGATTGTAGAGGCTGTCCATCCCAATCACATCCTTCAAAATCACTGTCATCACCCATGTCAGCATTAATGGGGTCCCCAGCAGTGGCACTTTCCAGCAACCTGTCCAAGGACTCCAAGAAGGCCGGGTACTCCAATCTGCTGTTCGGTGCATATGCAAAACAACAGTCAACTCCAGAATAGAACATAGTCCAGCACCTCTCAACGAGGCTGGTTCCAGAGCCCACACTGTGTGTCAAGGTGAAACCAACTATATCCAGTTGGTACCACTCAACCTCATGCACCAGTTCAAATGCAATGTTGGTTTATAAGCATGTTGTTAATGTTTTCACAACACTGAACATTATTTCAATGTTTTTTCAGTGTTGCAGTTCAGTCGTGTGACAGCCTGGCAGTTTCTCCTTCATTCCCTCCTCCACTCTCCTCATTCATCTCTTTTATTTACATACCAGCTGTAAACATCAGTGCTCCTCTGTCTGGAGAACAAATGACCAGCTACTACACAAAACACACACAAGTATGTAAGTATGTATATATATATATATATATATATATATATATATATATATATATATATATATACTGTATATACACGTGCACACACACAGGGCTGAAGCACAAAGACAGATATGCAGAACTGGCATCATTTGAAAATGAACAGAGGCTGGCTGGCTGGCGCACACACACCATCGCCCCAACGAGCACCCAAACCACAAAAAGCAGCAGAAGTAAAGTGGAAACTTGACACGAGAGAGAGAGAGAGAGAGAGAGAGAGAGAGAGAGAGAGAGAGAGAGCCTCTCTCACAGACACTTCTTTTTAAAGCAAGACTATAGCTGAAAATAAGTTTACACACACACACACACACACACAAAACTAATAACTGCCAACTGTTAGGTCAGACACACCATACCCCGATACTCCGCTGCTGTGTGTGCAATGGGTCTCTGTGTCTCTCTCTCTCTCTCTCTCTCTGTCTTTCTCTCTGTGTGTGTGCCTATCTCTCTCTCTCTTACCGGCCTGTTCTCCTTCAGTCTGCTGCATCCTTCTCCTCCTGTCTCCTCGCTGCTCCTCACAGATATAAACAACACCAGCTTTACAAACTGCTCCTCCCAGCACCGAACACCTGTCTGACGCCCCGGGTTCAGTCAGGCGGGTTCGGTTCGGCGGGTTCGGTCCGGGGGGTTCAGTCTGGCTGCGGGACACGAATAGAACCGTGGCGGAATAAAGTGACAGTTGAGAGGAAGCGGGCGGCTGGAAGCCCCGCCCCTCCGGAGCTCTGCGTTTGTTTTCGAAATTAGCAGCCGAGCGACATCGCGCTCCCTCTGCCGGCAGACCGAATGAACTACAGTTGTAGCACACAGTGCGCATTATTATTATTATTATTATTATTATTATTATTATTATTATTATTATTATTATTAACTATTTGCTATTGATACTGAATTTTGTTCACAAAAATGACGTTTGGCATTAATATATGACTATCATTAATATTAGTGCTGTTTAACTAACTGGACACACTATTTATATAGAATAGATGTATATAATATATTCTTAATGATATAGAATTATATAATAGAATGAACTCCCAAACTCAATTATTTATTTTATAGCATTAGAAATGTAAAACTTGATTGTTCTAAGTAGAACTGATCATAAACGATGAATATATATACGCAAAATTACAATTAATTCTCATCAGAATTATTAGTGACATCACTGTTATCACTCAGTATTACTCAGTTTAAATTATCAGTATTATTACCTAAACCAGCCATTATGGGTGAACTTTGTGCACTTCTGGTGCCAAAACTTGTGCCAAAACTATGATGCAGATCATAAATATGATGATCCCTAAAAGAAGCAGCCGAAAGAAGAAGAAGAAGATTACTCAGTATTATTACTTGGTATAAATACTCAGTAATATTTATAAATATTACTCATTATAAATACTCAGTATTATCACTCCAATATTGTTATTTCATGTTATCACTCAGTAATTATAAACTTTGTATAAATACTCAGTGTTATTAGACAAGATAAAATAAGATAAGATCAACCTTTATAAGGGAAATTGACAATGTTTTAGTGTGTTTATTATTACAGTATTACTTAGTATAAATACTCTATTATTTGAAGATGCAAGGAATAGAGGTCGTAGAGGTGGATGACTTCAAATATCTTGGGTCAACCAACCAGATCAATGGACAATGCAGGATGGAGTGGGTGGAGATGGGTGTCAGGGCTGATGTGACAGAAGGATGCAACAAGAGTGAAAGGGAAGGTTTACAAGACAGTAGTGAGACCTTCTATGATGTATGGCAGACATGAAGATGCTGAGATTTTCACTGGGAGTGACAAGGATGGACAGGATTAGAAATGAGCAGATCAGAGGGAAAGTGAAGGTGGAGCAGTTTGGGGAGAAAGCCAGAGAAGTCAGGTTGAGATGGTTTGGACATGTGTTGAGGAGGAATAGTGGATATATTGGACAAAGAATATTGGAGATGAGCTGCGGGCAGAAGGAGAGGAAGACCTCAGACAAGGTTTATGAATGTAGTGAAGGTGGACATGGAGATGGTTGTTGTAACAGTAGGGGAGGCAGGGGATACAGTAAGATGGAGGCAGATGATCCGCTGTGGCCACCCCTAAAGGGAGAAAGAAGGCTGAAAGAAGAAGAAGATAAACACTCAGTATTATTACTCAGTGTTATTTATACTCAGAATTATTACTCAGTATAAATACTCAGAATTTTCACAGTACTATTACTCCAGTCTTAGTACTGGTATAATTCTCGAAATATTATCACATAGTATTGTCTCAGTAGTATTATTCAGTATAATCACTTATCACTCTAATACGTTAACAGGATCCATTTCAGCCACAGCCAATAATTCTGCAAAATCCTTCAAAACTCAGCTGAATGCTGTAATACTGTAATCAAGCAAATAATGGATACAATATTGATAAATCTCAGGTTTAATGGTGTGGTTGTGTTTTGGATTTTATTATAGTTATTTAGCGACTGCACCGCTAGAGCTTCAGAGTTATAACAATCAGCTTCTGAGAACAACAGAGCATCACTGGCAGAATAGAGGAGCAATATGGCCAGGATTTGCTTGCATTAGCGGTGGTTATTGCCCAAAGTAGGACTAGGTTCACTAACTAGCAGCTGGGTGATTCTACTCGCTAGGAGTAGCTTAGCTGATACAAACACTCTGGTCTCTCATCAGTCACCTATCATTTGTGCAAACAGACAAATCACTACTTTACTGTGTAGTGTTTGGTAAAGTTAAAGACAAAAGTCAAGAATTTATACATCAATGCTAACTTGTGCAAACCCAACCATATCTTGGCTGTTGTGTCTGTTCACATTGTGGAAGTCCAACCCAGCCATTATACTACTGATAACCAAAGTGCAAATGCTGTAAAATTCAACCCAATAACTTGTTAAAATCCACTGCAGATAAGCTACTGTGTCTGTTAGATCAGGGTCCAGCAATCAGTAACTTTATGCTAAAATGAAACATTTGTTTTCGAGTCAATCACATATCATTAATAAAGCAAATTAAAAAGTGCAATGAGACAAAAAAGACTTTTAAAATTTTAAATGTTATTAAAAAGTTTAAAAAATAACAAACTTTAATTAGGAACTAAAATACAAGATTGTAAGAACTATATAAAAAATGATAACATGTAAAACAAAAGCAAAAGTAACACATCAGCTTCACAAACAAAACAAAAACCTAAATATTAACATTATTATTATTATTAATAATAATAAAAAAAAAAAAAATAATAATAATAATAATATGTAATAATAATAATAAACTTTAAAAAGGTAACTAAATAGAAAAGGAGAAAATAAGCGTTACCATAAAATATTTTGACTTAAAATCCTGATGTGCAATGATTATGTTGGTCTAAACTGGTTATACTGGTCTGTTGCTGCTGTGGTGCTGATAAACATACCACTGACAAAAACACATTTGCTACTCTTTGCTGTTAACAGATAAGTCATATAATTAAAATCTTTGTGTGTGTCCTGAAGTAGTGCCACTCGTGCTCAAACCCTTTCAGGCAAAGGAGTAAGTTTATTCTCACCAAAAATTGAGCAGAAATGACTAATAATTTAAAGACCAATACAAAGGTGTAAGTGCACTCATTTGTTTTTAACCATGGGGCAGCTTGTTATTGAGTTGTGTTACCCAATTTAGTAAGTCAGCCATCAATTGTAAAACCCCACCTACCTTGTGCTTCCACTCGCTGGCCACTTTATTGGAAACACCAACCTTGTGTTTCCACTGACTGGCCACTTTATTAGAAACACCTACCATGTATTGCTCCACTCACTGGCCACTTTATTAGAAACTCCTGCCTTGTGCTTCATCATTGGCCACATTATTAGGAACACCTACCTGGTTCTTCCCTACACTGGAAAAGATTTGAGTGTCAGACCGAGTCCAAAATCCAGCCAGGAGTTGTGTTTTGTGTTTGGCTATAAAAGGAAAGATATGCTATCTTTTCTTGTACTGTCATTTGTTATTCTGAACACTTTGGTTTTGAATTTTGAGTGTGTTTAGGGGATGTGTTTTGATCTCAGTGATTTATCCTCAGTGTAAGGCCAAGTCATATTTGTCCGTGAGAGTGTGTGTCTGTCCGTGGGATGTTATTGCCCAGCTTTCTTGGACTCCAGGTTTGGCGTGAAGATGCTAGCACGTTTATGTTAACATGCAGTGAGCCAGCAGAAGCCTTCAGGCCGCTCCACAAATAGACACTGCGGCTGGAAAGTTGGCCTGACCCCTTTCCATTTGGGTCAATCTGTTCTCTTTTGCTAGAAAGATCTATTCATGCAGAAAGCACGTTGTCCTGAGCCTGGCATGTAAAGCCACACTCAAGTAGTTGGTGGGTCCTCAAGGGGGGATTCAGGGTGAAGGTAGTCAAAGTGAAGGCAGCACTCTCAGAGTTTGCTTTGCCAGGACACTTCGGGAATTTATGGATGTGTAAGTGCATCATCTGCTTTCCCCTGCTCTTCCAGCACTGTATGCTCATGCTTTCACACTGCAGCATGAAATACTGCTGCCATGATCTTTATCTTAATGAATTGTTGCCGCAGTCCTAAAACCACACCCTGAGCCGAAACACACATACACTCATGAAACATCCTAAAACTATTTCCACTTAGAATCATGTAGCCACTTGTACTGCACAGGTACATGTTTCACTGCACCTGAAAACCTAAAAACCTTAATTAACAATGGAAGAGCTGCGGGATTGCGGTGTCAGTTGACAGATCTCATACCTCAGCAGACTACTGATACTTGGTTCTAGCTTCATCCAACCATCACCACATTTCTTTAGTGTATAAGCCAATTATTCAACCAATCAAAGAACCTGAAGCAGTCACTCATTAACCAGCCACTTACAATAACAATCAGTTAAACAAACGGCAAATAATCAACCAATTCACCAACTAATACTTAATCGTCCCACCACTGAAATCAATCATCCAATCAATCAGAAAACGTAGTCACCAATAAACCAACTAGAACTGGCAACAGACAGTAACAAATCAAACAGCAGAAACCCACTGATTAATCAACTAGTCACCAACCAGCCAACCAGTCAACCTGTTTACTTTTCAACAAGAGCAAAACACCCTACGATTTATCATAAAACAACAACCATAAACATATGTAATTACTCAACAGTTAACCAACAAATCAATCCATTAACAAATCAACCAAATACCCACTGCCAACCAGCAAAACCCACCACCCAATCAGCTGATAACCAACCATCCACCAATCAACCAATTAACAAACCAAATCGTAAAATAAGCACCAACAATATGGCATCAATCCAATACAATTAATTAAATCCTTTAACAAATCAAGCAACTAACAACCAAACAACCAAGGGGCCATCAACAAGTCAACCAGTCAGTCAAAGATGAAATAAATCAACCAACCAATGAAACAACAAATCCGCAACAGAGCTGCCAACAAATGAATGAACTAATTGATCTATCAGCAGATTAACCAACTAATGATCATCCTTGGTCCAAAACCAGCAGTCTAAACAATGTATCCAGCTTATAAACTTTGTCAATATCCACCAACCCATTGATCTAATAAATCAGACCAACTATCCAGCCATCAGCCACCTGACCATCATAAGTCAAAACAGTTCATTAACCTTCAACTGACCAACCAATTAGGCACTAAACAATCACCAATCAGCTCCTGATCCAACAACCACATAAGTAACTAAGCAATTAACTAATCCAATAAACAACAACCTTATATCAATCATTCACTTCACCAAAGGCTCCTCCATCTCACATTGATTGTGTTTACATGTACAGAATATTCAGAGGTACAGATCTTTAGTCATATTTCTGAAGAGGTCATGTAAATAGAATACTTCAGATTTCTCAGATCAGAGTGAGGTCAACATATCTGATCTAGAAATCTGATAAAGAGGACTGGATGTTGACTCAGTAATCCAGATTTCACAGGCTATTGTACCAGGTTATTCTGATTTCTTTTGGTTTTCTCAGTCTGTGCATGCACCCTTCATGACTAACTGCAGCTGATCAGGGTATGAGCATACAACACAAACCAGTGTGATGAACCAGCAGGTACTCCACCTTCCTTTCACCTCATTCAGATGCTTCTGTGACATTATTAACTGGTTGCAAAGTAGTCTGATTCATGTAAACCCGCTTTCCCTTTATTCCCCTTTAATTCCCTGCATGATAATGCATTAATCGTATTACTAACAAAATCTGATTTTCTTCAGTTATCTGACTGTTATTATTGTAAATGCACTCACTGTTAGAGAGCACAGCTCCAGACTGCTATTTAGACATCCATCAGCTGGAACATCTGGTTGGTAGACACCACAGCTACAACATTCAGAGGTGTAGCAAAGGGAGCTATGTTGGTGGACCCAGAGGAACGCATTGGTTCTAAAAAACATTGGTGTCTTATCACTGTATATATTCATAATTAATTTTAATTGGACTACTGACTGTTCATGAAGAAGACTCATAAAGAAACTGATAACAAGCCAAGGACACTATAGCTCCACCCACTATCAACACTAAAACACAAACTGCTTTAAATAATACACTTGGACAGGAAATCCTCCAGGCGTACACAGCACTATGAGAAGCTGAGACAAAAATAAAAGAGGACCCACCTACATCTCACCTTCGGAGAGCTCTATCTGGACTGACACCAAATTTCTCCCAGTGGTCTTTCTCTTCTTGGGTGTGTCCATTCTGCTTATGCACGGCATAGAATAGACTATTGTTCACCTCCGAAGACACACATTTTCCAACAATTCCAAACAGACAGAAACACAATCTCACTCACTCACACACATAGAAAGTGATGCACAGCTTAGTGACTCAAGACTCAACTTGAACTCCCACCTAAGAGACTTGAGACTTGACTTGGAATCTCAGACTAGGGACTCAAGACTTGACTAGGGTGAACACCCCAAAGGCTTGTGAGTCAAGTTTGACACCTCACAGACAGTGGGCTGAACTCAGACTCGTAGCCTGGAAACCACAACAAACTGCAAACATTTTGAAAATTCAGCCAAACTAGCAAATTATAACATATCTCTGGGTGGAGCATGGGTTCACAAGTAAGTGGTACAGTTTTACTATGGGTAGAATGCAGTGGGCATATAATGGAACCAATGCACTGTGGGAAATAAACTAATTCATTGTTTTCATTATCACATGTTGTTCTCTTTGGTAATGTGTGTGTGTGTGTGTGTGTGTGTGTGTGTGTGTGTGTGTGTGTGTGTGTGTGTGTGTGTGTGTGTTATCACAGCCTATCAGCCACTGTGTTTCTGTCGTAATCACATAAGCTGCTTAAGTAGGGTGTTTGGAGCTAAGCTGTATATCCTGTGCGTGTGTGTACTGTTTGATCTGCTGTCTTGTGTGTGTGTGTGTGTGTGTGTGTGTGTGTGTGTGTGTGTGTGTGTGTGTGTGTGTGTGTGGGTGTGTGTGTGTGTGTGTGTGTGCGTGTGTGTGTGTGTGTGTGTGTGAGAGAGGGGGGGGGGTGTTCATCAAAGCTGTCTGCTTTTGACTTAAACTCAACATTTTAACTCACAGTTAACATGTGTCTGACCATCTGATGGTCTTCACTGTGGATTTATGTCTCAATGCCCTTTCATCTGTTTTACAATCTCTGCATCCTGCTCCACATAATGTGCCCCTTTAATCCATCCACCCATCCATTTGAGACCTTTTATCTGATTTACAATACCTCTATTCATTCATTGATTGTCATTCATTCATCATCCATAAACATCTGTTATGCAATACCTCCATCCATCTATCTCAACATCCATCCTCTACCCAAAGCATCCATCCATCCATCCATCCCATCCATCATCCATCCATCCATCCATCCATCCATCCATCCATCCATCCATCTCTAGATCTAAAAGATCCACCATCCATTCCTCACCTGCTCCTGAACGCAGTATAAATGAAGATGATGTGTAGTGAATCAAGCTAAGCTGAACTGATAACATTACTTTCTGTTACTGATGCTCAATGGTTGCTGTTATCATTATTGATCAGTCTGCATGGAACGCCACTGCATTGTCCAAGTGTGGGAACGTTCCTGCCTGCAGGAATGCCCAGAAGCAATCAGTTGTTGGAAACAGCGGTAATGTGGAGAATGTGTATTGGGGTAATTAATTCCCGTGCTCTCATTTTTTGCAAAGGAGTCTAAAAAATGTCTGTGAGTGAGGGGTCTGTTCACACGGCTGAAGGCCGCTGGAGACGCTGATGTCAGAGCTATTCGCTTTGTGTTGCATTCCCACTCTGCTGTGGCATTTCCACATCTTTCCATATTGGTCAAATAAAGGCTAATATGTGTGTGTGTGTGTGTGTGTGTGTGTGTGTGTGTGTGTGTGTGTGTGTGTGTGTGTGTGTGTGTGTGTCTGTCTGTCTGTGTGTGTGTTTGTTGCTTAAAATTGCAAGTCCACCTTCTGTTTAACTGCTGACCTCTTGGACCAAAACTGGTCCACTGTGTGTGTGTGTGTGTGTGTGTGTGTGTGTGTGTGTGTGTGTGTGTGTGTGTGTGTGTGTGTGTGTGTGTGTGTAGAAGCCCATTGTCTCAGATGCTGTTATCATTGTACTGCAGTTTCCTTTGTTGGAGGGCGAGAGAGAGAGAGAGAGAGAGAGAGAGAGAGAGAGAGAGAGAGAGAGAGAGAGAGAGAGAGAACAAAAAAGAGACAGGATAAAAGAATAAAGAAATGTGAGAAAGATAAAGGGGAAAAAGAACACACATGCACAGCTGATCACACTGGTAAGTAATGAGACTAGAGTTTAGGGAGTATCACACAGTTTGTCCCTGTACAGTTATTGCCAAAAGAATAGGACTCTCTGGAGCTGATAAATAAATGAAACTTTTGCCATCCTGCCTAATGCCAGGTGTGGATTAGAGGAGTATAAAGCCTCCCAGCATTGAGCTACCGTACTGTGTTCTCTGGATCGATGGGATCTGATCTGAGATTAGGATGCAATCAAATCCTCACAGCAATGCTCCAGCATCTAGTAGAAAGCCTTCCCTGGAGAGTAAAGATTGTTACTCCAACAAAAGCAGGAAAAATTCTTTTTAATACCCTTGATTTCAGAAGAAACAAAGAATGAGCAGGCGTCCTAATACTTCTGTCCACATAGTGTATATACATTCATACAAGCATTAGTGAACTTTAACTTGAGAGAGAAAGAGGGAGAGAGAGAAAGAGAGAAGGAGAGACATAGAGAGAGAGAGAGAGAGAGAGAGAGAGAGAGAGAGAGAAGGTAAAGGTACTGAATTCCTCTCAAATCTGTTTGGAGTCTCTTTCTGGTGAAAGCTTGAAGTTTGCATAATGGACTTAGGCTTTGTGTGTGTGTGTGTGTGTGTGTGTGTGTGTGTGTGTGTGTGTGTGTGTGTGTGTGTGTGTGTGTGTTAAACAGGGCAGACAAACACAGAGCAAACATACAAACACAACGTCACCCACCCTATATGAGCTCACACCAGAGGAATGTGGTCTGAAATAGAGTGAGAGGGAAGGAGGAGGGGGGTACGAGAGTACGAGAGAGCGTCTATTTAGCAGCGATTTTTCTCTTTCATGCGCTGAATTGTGCTGGTTTTTATTGCATACAGGTATTATACACTCATTGTTAAATAAAGAGTTGTACCCAGAAGGAAGTGTGGGATTGCAGTGCTTTTGGGAAGGAAGATCAAGGTTACCAGGAACAATAAAGATGTCCCTGAATGGAGTTGTAGAGGTTCCTAATGGTGTCCTGCGATAATCCATCTCATGCTGCTTGAATATTCTCACTCAGGTCCTGCAGATGTTGTAATAGAGGTGTTGATACTGAAGTGTGTCCAATAGCATCCAATGGTATAGTCATGGAGTAGTATCTGTGTCTTCAAGGCGAGTTCTTGAGATGGCAGCAGTATGTGGACAAGTGTTGTCCTGTTGGAATACAGGACAGTGTGTGCTCAGAAAAGTTAGGGCCACTGGTTGCAGGACCTCATTAACGTAACTCTGTGCTGTCAACATGCCTGTAAGAGAGACCAAAGGTGATTTGGCATTGACATCACACAAGGCCTTCTGGATGTGTGATGTGTCAAAAAATGGTGATGTTGGTGCTGACCACTGGTTGTCAGTGATGATGTCCCACTGAGTACTCAGGACTGCAGTTTAAATGTAAACACTGACCTCTGTGGTCAGTAATAACCCTTTGTGGTTCAGGGGGGAAACCCATAAAGAGTTCAGACAAGTCCGGTGATGTCATTAGTCTGTGACTCACTGGTGTCCCCGAGCCTCTGGCCCTACATTCCAAGACGCACCACTCACTCTCCGGGTTAAAGTGTGTGTATGTGTGTGTGTGTGTGTGTGTGTGTGTGTGTGTGTGTGTGTGTGTGTGTGCGTGTGTGTTTTGTTGTTGATTAATTCCTCTGCAATAGGGGGATTCTGTATGAATGATGTTATCAGGTCAGAGGTGAAGTCTGCTGAGAGACGGGGGGAAATGTGGGGTTGGAGAGAGAGAGAGAGAGAGAGAGAGAGAGAGAGAGAGAGAGAGAGAGAGAGAGAGACGTTGGATTTTTCAGGATGTTTTTGACTCTAGTTGAGGCTGGAATTTTTATGCTATGTGAAGGTGCTTCCTCTGCTTCCTGTTTGTTTCATTTAAGGCCTCATATATGAGATTTTTTAAAGCAACACAAGAAAAAAAAATCACCATAACACACAATTCAAAGTGTCATTTATTTCCGAGCAGGAGCCACAGGCTGAGTTGCTTAACCCTTTAGGGCCTCAGCCTCAGGTGAATGCTTGAATATGAATTGATGTTTTAACTGCCTCCTTTCTCCATGTTCTTCAGGGTTCTGAAGGAGTGGGCACTGGTCATCATGACACAATTACAAGTGGGTAATGTTACTGAAAGATTCTATCCAAACAGCATGACATTATCTAGCTGGCTAAGTTGGCTGTCACTGATCATTATGGCCTCCTCCAACTTCTCTTCCACTGCCTTAGCAAGCCAGCTAGCATCAGGACCCATATTATCAGCCAGCCCAAATATTGACCACTTCTGGGTCTTGCTCATTTATTTTCTCTCCCTTCGCCAAACAAATGGAATTCCAATGAATTCACATAGAATTCCCAATTACGAGAGGAACGGTGTTACTCCCAAGTTGAGGGTTCGGTTTTGACATTTTGTTGATTGTATCAGCTGCATGGTGTATGATGATTAGATCTGCTGGATGGTATATGGTAATTGGATCTAGTAGGTGGTGTATGATGATGGGATCTACTGGATGGTATATGGTAACTAGATTTGTTGGATGGTGTATGATTGGATCTGCTGGATGGTATATGGTGTGGATGGTGTATGATTGGATCTGCTGGATGGTATATGGTGACTGGATCTGCTGGATGGTATCTGGTAATTGGATCTGTTGGATGGTGTATGATGATTGGATCTGCTGGATAGTATATGTTGATTGGGTCTGTGGGATGGTGTATGATTATTGGATCTGCTGGATGGTATATGGTAACTGGATCTTCTGGACAGTATATGGTGATTGGATCTGTTGGATGGTGTATGATGATTGGATCTGCTGGATGGTATATGGTAACTGGATCTGCTGAATGGTGTATAGTGTTTGGATTTGCTGGATGGTGTAGGATGATGGGATCTGCTGGGTAGTATATGGTGATGGGATCTGCTGGATGGTGTATAGTGTTTGGATTTGCTGGATGGTGTAGGATGATGGGATCTGCTGGGTAGTATATGGTGATGGGATCTGCTGGATGGTGTATGGGCGTGCAGGTGAGGGGTGTGCAATCTTATCTATATAGAGACAGTGTGGCAGCAGGTTTTCTTAACTGAAGATTTAGACCCACTGTTTAAACAAATAGAATCAGGGGTGCTTTAGCTTGTTTGGAACAAAAACCTGCAGCCAAATTGACCCTTTGGGGATAAGACTGGACACCCCTGGTGTATGAAAACTGTATCTGCTGGATGGTGTATGGTGATTGGATCTGCTCAAGGGTGCATAGTTCCCTAAAGTTGAACTCATCTCGACAATTTATTTGTTCTTTCTCATAAGATTTATTTGCTTTATCTCAGGGAGTCTGTAATTAGTCTGCTGAACTCACATCATAACCTGAGAACCATGAAAAATTCTCTAAACATTAAGTTTCATTATAATAATCATATCATAGATAAATAACACCTCTCTCTCTCTCACACACACACACACACACACACACACACACACACACACACACACACACACACATACCTTGTGGGTTTAAGCAGTAATTTGGTAGATTAATTTTAATTAGACAGTCTGTGGAAGAGTTTGACAGCAGTAATGAGAGGTGGGAGGGGGGAGACAGGTAAAGGAGGTCTGAAATGTGAGAAAGCTTCACCACAAGGTGACTTCATCTCCATCAGTGATGCTGTGGAAGAAACTGTATCATTCCCATTGTTCTTTGCAAAATGCCTGTAGATAGTTTTAGATGTTCTAGATGTTTTTGGGGTGGCGTACTCCACGGATTGTTAAGGCCTATCCACAAATGTCCTATGATCAGGGTCAGTGTTTAGGTCAGAGGACTGTGAGGGCACAAATCGTTCATTCTATGTCTCCTCGGGTAGTTCATGGTGTTTTGTTGCAGAAGCTAACTACTTTCCAATCTTTTCACAGGTGGTTTGGTATTTGGATCCATGATTTGGTCGAATAGCATCCCACACACTTTCAATAGGGGATAGGTCTGCTAATGGAATAGTGCACCGGAGTGTGCATTCAGAAAAGGTAGGACCACAGGTTGCAAGACCTCATTACCATAACGTTGGCCTGTCAATTCATTGTTTCTTTTGAAAGCAAGGGTAATAAAGAGTTTGTCCTGCTTTTATTTGAGTCACTGTCTCTTCTGACCAAGGAAAGCTTTCTACCAAACTTAGGAGAATTGCTGTGACGATGTGACATATTATTGAGATCAGGATGGTAGATCATCACCCCACTTCAAGTACCCAACTTAAAGTAGCTGAATGCATTCATACATTTTGACATACAATGTACATCCACCACCATGCCTCACAGTTGGAAAGGTATTCTTTACATGGATTGCTGTTGTTTGTTTTTTTTTTTTCAAACATACCTTTGCTGAATTATACTATGACAAGTTGTCAACTTGTCTACATGTTGACTTGTTTCCAAAACTCTTCTGGCTTCTCTAGAGATTCAACCAGGAGAAGAACCCATTAATCAGACAAAGAACCATTTCAGCATCTTGATGGATATCATGGTTATACATAGACTCATTGCTTTACTAAAGAGCTCAGCAACTCCAGCACTGCACACACTGGTTGGAAGTCTTTAAGGTGTTGCCAATGCCTCCAAATTTCCGAGACCTCAATTCAGTCAAGGATCTTTGGAAGGTGCTGGAACAAAATCCAGTCCTTAGAGACCCCACCTTACAACTCAGACTTAAAGCATCTGGTGGAACATCTTAATGCCAGATACGACAGGACCCCTTCAGAGCTCTTCTAGAGGGAGTTGTCTTGATGAATCAACTGCATATTAGGCAGGTGATCTTATTGTTTTGGCTTATTGGTGTAAATAAAAGTACATATTCCCCAATACACACTTAAAATCTCCATTACACATCCCCATTATACTGAAAATAACTGTGGTAATTACACAATAGCTGTGTGTGTGTGAATAGGAAAATATGCTTCTTCCATCAAACAGCTGGCAGCATTGTGAGCCATCTTTTCCCTCTCTGTTCAATCTCGCACTACACACACACCCACACCCACACCCACACACACACACACACACACACACAGACACATACACACACAGTTCCCTTGGTAAAAGGACAAAGGCTTTGTTTGACAGTATGTGTATGTGTGTGTGTGAACGTTGTTAGGGCCAGTCGCAGCCCAGCAGTGACCCAAACACACCCACAACCCTCAATGCTGGCATTGACAGATAAAAGACAGAGAGAGAGAGAGAGAGAGAGAGAGAGAGAGAGAGAGAGAGAGAGAGAGAGAGAGATGGGCAGATTTATGGGAGTTTATCAGACATGGTGTCATGGGTGGCTATAACGAGTCATAGTGTGAGGTCAGCTGCAGGACCATGGCTGTTCACCAGCATGTTTGTTACAGCCTTATGGACAGCCGAGGGTGTGTGTGTGGGGGGGGGTGCATCTCTGATGTATGTTTCTCATCTCTGATGTATGTTTCTCATCTCATTGTCAGTGTTCTGTTGGAACACCCAGAATTATCCACGTTTCAATCATATAGCTGATTGTTGAAGGTATTCCACCATCTTCATTACTCCACCCACTGCAATGTAACAGTTCCACTGACAGGAAACAGGTTTAGTATGTGATGCTGCCACCACCATGCTTAACATTTGGTATAGTGTTCTCATAGTTCAACGCCCCACCTTTACTCCTTTAAATAAACCTCTGGGCTTCAATATTTGCCTAATCTTAACATTAGCCTTTTACCTCCAGTGGAACATATTGCTGTCTGGCCTCACAGAGGAGAACCGAGGCATCTGAACTTTATTGTCTCTCTCTTTTCCTACGTTCTATGGCATCAACACCCTTTTTACAGTAGCTTTCCCTATAGACCCACACAACATTCGCACTTACCCGTGAAACCCAGCAGCTGGTGTTGATGTTTAGAGTTTGGATACTACTCTGTGTGTGTGTTGCTGAAACACGTCTTTCCTGATAAGCGTTCTCTCTTAAAGAGAGAAAGTGAATGTAGCAATCACCGACTCAATGGAGGAGATGAAAGGAGGAAAGTGAGGCAACGATAAGGAACGATGAGTTGAGACCTGCTTTCATCCCAACAGTCTGATAATCTTGAATAGAGGATGGTTCAGAACAGGGTCGAAATGTGTCAGAAATATTTTTGATGGGGTTATATTTGAGTAGATCTCAAAATTTGGATCAAAGTGTAGCATTCAGTTCTGTCTCAGGCTGATATGTAAATGATTGGTGTCTGATTACACACTGGGTCTTAGCACAATAGGGCATAAAAACGGATCCCCCACTGCCCTATAAAAAGGTTCTCAGAGGGTACATCTGGGTAGTGTACCTCTTGCTCAGACAAGCAGGATGGCCATCTTACAAACTGTCCACCAACAAGGCCAACACCTTCATTTGCAGTGGTGTTTTGAACAGGAAACGAGGACTGGAACTGAATCCATCTTTAATGACAAATACAGGTTCTGTTTGGGATCCAGTGATGGTCAGGTTTGAGTATGACCTGGGGATCCATAGCACTCCTAGTAGTGATATGATGGACACTGTCAGATAAGCGATATGTGCAGGACATCCTTTGGCAACATGTGTTGCCTCTCATAGTAGGTCTTCCAAATGACATAATAATGCTCACTCACTCACAGCAAGGGATTTTCAGGATTGCTTGCTTGTCCTGCCCACATGACAGATTAATTACTAATCAAGCATTTATAGGACCACCTGACAACCTATGAGGTGCAGGATCTACAGGCCCAGCTGCAACATCACTGGGCAAATGTGTCGCAGGATGCCTCCAAGCCCAACCGTATCTCATCTTGTATGCACTTTTGGTTCTATAAAGAACCATATTAGTTACTTACACTTATCTATTACAAAAATGGTTATTTATTAAAACATAAAGTGGCAATGCTAGCTAATGCTGTAAGTAGACAGAATCAGATAGTTAGTGCTCTCCTCCAAGTGTTTGCATGCTGGCCTTCACTTTCCTAGTGCTAATAACAACTCACAACACACCATCGGGTTGAAAATGGTCAAAAATGACCAATAAGAGAATTACATTGAACGCGTAACTTGCACAAAGTCCATTTTTATCTAGTCTACGAATACACTTAGCATTTCCACTAGAGAGAGCGAGAGCGAGAGAGAGAGAGAGAGAGAGAGAGAGAGAGAGAGAGAGAGGGGGGAATGAATGGCTAATGCAGTTTTCCAGAGGGGTGTGTGACGTTAAATCTATCTAGAGTTTTCCGCAAGATGGCAGGGGAATCAGGACAGGAAGACACCTGGGAATCTGAGAGCAAACAATAACAGCTACCTCACAGGAAGAACTAATGCCAAAGACTTGTGGGGTCCAACTGTGTGTGTGCAGTGTGTGTATATGTACACTCCAGTTAGGGGAACAAAGCGTTTGTTCCCCTCAGAATGAGTGGGAGGCTGTGTGTGTGTGTGTGTGTGTGTGTGTGTGTACAGTAGGTGGGATGTGTGTTTTCCGTACATTCTTTCCTGAAGCGGAAATTGCTCTCCCACTGTCCGGCAAGGAAGACTCCTCAAGCATGTTGGTCCATTGATCAAGTGTTACGTTCTCGGGCAGGGTCCGCAGCTTCCGAATGAGTTCACCGTGTAAGCGTCTCCAACCCTCTGCTGCTGCAGGGTTGTTGATCACAAGGTTGGTGGTCTTGATGCCAAGGTCCTCTAAGCTGCTTGGATCCTGCTGCTGGATTATTGATAACAGCTTGGTGGGTTTGATGTGAGGACAGATGCTACAATATTTGATGTCAAGCATGTTATGTTACCAGCATTGTCCACAAGAGGGTGTTATTAATGCTCAAAAAACTTTCTACCACAGTTCTAGATTTTGGTTGAACTTTTTGTTGCACTTTGTTGTGTGTTTATTCATGCTTCCTCACAAAATCAGGTTAAGCAGACTGGAAG
>CM067523.1:12130461-12157961 GCA_034509495.1 Acestrorhynchus altus | reverse complement strand
TACATCCATAGCATCCACCACAGTCTCTAACTAGGGATATGGGATCACCCTGGATCTGGAACACCAGACAAGGGAAAACCCTATGAAAGATTATGTTTACCTCATCGATGATGTCATCCTCTTGGGCTTGTTTCGGCCCAGGTGTGTATGTTTGTGAATGTGTGTGTTGATTTATGCCATAATTATGTCCCGGTTTAGTGGAGAGCGTTATCAAGTCTGAGGTGATATCAGTTCCAATTCTGCACTGCTCATTCCATTGTCTCATCTCATTTACAGCCCCCCACCCCTGTGTGTGTGTGTGTGTGTGTGTGTGCAGTGTGTGTGTGTGTAGTGTGTGTAGGTGCAGGTGTGTGTGTGGTGTGTGTGTGTGTGTGTGTGATTTATGAGGTAAGCATCGGTCCACATAGAGAGTGATCTGTTAATCTCTGCAGGCTTACTGGTGGCCATGATATTCCGTACTTAAAGAAAACACCTGCATGGCCCAACATTAAAGCATGCCTAATGGGACACACACACACACACACACACACACACACACACACACACACACACACACACACACACACACACACAAATTCCTTTCGAGTTACACCAAATGCCCTATGGAGGAGGTTTGTGTTTGTGACAGCAATGGCTGAAGTTAAAGTTTGCACTGTGCTGCCTTGATCTAATCAATTCACTGTTTTGATTATATAAATATATTTTGTAATTTCTCATTGACACCTGACATTAGATATGGAAATGCCAAAAGGATTCATGCCCATTCACTCCTGAGAATCCTATTCTATTGGCAGTACTTCTCTACAGGGACATTTATCTGCACAATATCTATATTCTATTCCATGTCTCTGTATATCTATATACTATAATGTACTTTATTCTATACCTATACTATACTATATGTATACTATACAAATAGATAGATAGATAGATAGATAGATAGATAGATAGATAGATAGATAGATAGATAGATAGATAGATAGATAGATAGATAGGATAGATAGATAGATAGTGGAGCAGGAAGTCTTGATTCCTTTCTGGTGTATGTCTTGTTTGTATAGCTGTGGATGTATGAAAAAAAATTAAATCCTTACCACAAGCCTATTCAGGTCTGACCTGGCCAGCTACATAAACAGGAAGAAGAGTGGATATTGCATGTGGCTTGTGATGGCCCAGCTGTGGTGGCCTGTCTGGCTATTTTCTCCATCTGTCTGTCTGAGTTTCATCTCATTCAGGACTCTCCAACCACACTCCCATTTCTCAAAACAACTTGACTCTATCCACCCCAGCCTTCCTGCCTGGCAGGAGAAAAAAGAAGAGTGTGTTTCTATTAAAGTGGCCAGTGTGTGGAAGTATCAGATAGGTAAGTCTTAACAGGTGATAAGGTGGCAAACCTTTTCAGAACTAAAGAAAATAAATGAATATAAAACAATGTTCTCTAATTGCAAAATCAGTACTTTAAAAACCTGGGTAAATAAATGATTACGTCTGAAGTAATATTAACAAATGATTTAAAGACTGTAGTGGAGTTCCTTTAGCTGTTTCTAATAAAGTGGCCTTTCAATTTCACTGTTGGATAAATGTGTTTGCTAAGAAGTGAACAGAGCTACAGGCAGAAAGGTGATATTACATCTCTTACCAAGATGGAAGCCGTTCCATCAGATAAGAGAGAGAGAGAGAGAGAGAGAGAGAGAGAGAGGAGAGAGAGAGAGAGAGAGAGCATTTTGTGGTGGATTCACTCTTTTTATTACATCTCACCATTTTATGCTTATGTATGCACTCCACGCATTCCACACATACTGCCTAATCACTCCCCATCCCTCTCTCTCTCTCAGAAACACACTGGGGCAGCCTTTGGACTATTCCTGCGTCAGCAGGTTGGATCGGTGGAATTAGGTCAGGTCAGTCATGTCAGCTGTGGTTGGAGCTGGTGATTATACAGACATGGAGTCGAGGAGCAGAGTTAGCAGATGATGTAAGTCATGTAGGTCCACTAGAGGATGAGGAGTTATGTTAGAGTATTAGCAAAATGAAGTTGATACATTATTTTGGAAAAAGTGTGTATTTTTATACTTACATTTTAAGTGTACTCTCCGCTCCCACACCAGTGTTTTTGTTTGTTTGTTTGTTTGTTTTGCTGAACTCTGCACTGCCATTTAATTTACTTTACACCCTCTGCACTGTTACTGTACTTTACTCATCATAATGTACTTCACTCAATTTGCACTATTATTGTACATATTCATAGTAATGTACTTCATTCATACCTGCCCTACTCATTGAACCACCTGAAGGGATATTGGACTTTAAGTAAATAGTACTATTTATTAGATTTCGTTAGATGCTAACTGCAATGTTATTGGCTCTACCTATACAAAGATTTATAACACTGAATCTAATTTTAATCTAAAAACAATTCATCCGTGGTGCAGAAAACTAATAATACTCCACATCACCCTGAACACACCATCCCCAATGTAAAAGTTGGGGCAGTGTGGTGTCAGTCTTGGTCATGAGATGGAGGAGGTTTTATAAGGCGCACAGGGGTTTGGGTGTAGTCCTTCTCCAAAAATTTAATTAGTGTATATCTCCTTTAAAAATCTTCTGAAGATCTTCTGAAATCTTCAAAAGTTTAAACGATCATTATCCACTTTTATTAGTCTTACTTCCATTTCTCTTCATTTTTCTGAGATACATTCACCTTAAAGCTCTACTATGAAGTTTTATAAGCACCACCAACTACGATTTTTCATAGGTCAGTTTCTGGCCACAGGTCCAGTGTTGTCAATATATTATTTGGGCAGTGGGACATTCCCAGCACAGCAGAAACACAGACATGGTATGTATGAGGCACAACAGTGTTGCAAATAAATAGGTATAGTTCCCTTAATAGCGTACCAAAGAAATGAAGATCAGAGGCCAAAACTGGCAGTGGTCAGACACCTACACGTCTGTATCAACAGTCATTATTGCAGTGTGTAAGGAAGGAAAGGACGTGTGGCTGATAAAATAAGAATACTCAATTGTGTGGCTGGATTTCTTTCAAAGCACACTTGAATATGGCATGTCCTCAAGCTATGATGTAGATAATCCAACATAAAAGCTCACATTTTGGGCAGTGAGTTGGAGGAACTCTTCTGGAGGAATTCAAATTCTTCAGTGGTTATTTAAAGAGAAGATGACAGTCACACTGTGTGACGCCATTGAAGTATCTCTATGTGATGCTAGTCTTAAGTGGCTTTACTTGAAACAGCAGTGTGACTATGTGGAAAAATCCCTGTAGTTTCCCCTCATTTACCACAAATGTAGCCACTTAGTCAGCTCAAACCATGTTTGGTGGTCTTTGTTTGCACAGAGGCCATGAGACCAATGTAGCAACGTTGATGATGTTTAAAGACATTACAGATCACACTAGCCATCTGCATTTTAGAGTAAGTATAAATTTGAAATGGGAGGCATGCAGTATTTATAGTTAAAATGTGATCTAGTTCCAGTTTAAAACGTAATTCTAGCAGCATAAAAAGTATGGTGCCCCTAAGTTCACATCCTTGTATAAAATACAACACAGTGAATGCTTGTAAACCTCTTGTTCGTAAATGCTGTCTTGTCTGCCTCAAGGCTCAAGGTTTCAAGGTTTGTTTATTTGTCACACACATAGTTATACACAGTACAACATGCAGTGAAATGCTTATTTGCAACTGTCCACTCACAGATCAATAAGGGAAGTGGGGAGAAGGGGAAGAATAAATATGTCTCTGTATTTACAAGATATAAAATAGAAAACACTGTTCCAGAGGAGAAAATAAATATATAAATCTAAGTAACAAAAGCAACTTTGTATAGAGGAAGGAGATATAAGTGGTATAAATAGAGTGAATAAGCTGCAGTCAGTGTAGAACCATGAGAAGTGTTGTGTAAAGTGCAGATGTGCAAATTGGTTGCTACATGTTTCTGTGCAAGAGAGCAGTATTAATTCACATATGAGAGTCCATTTGTGAGATGTGGAATTTAAAGTTAAAGATGGGTCTGGTTCAGAGTCCGAATAGCCTGAGGGAAGAAGCTCAGGCTCATCCTTTCCATGCTGGATTTCAGTGAGCAGGAACCACTTTCCTGATGGCAAAGCGAAGACCCCATTGTTACGATGGCTGTGGTCCTTCACTTCATCTTCATGGCTTCCAGCCTGCACCGCTTCTTATAGATAGTCTGCAGATCTGGGCAAGTTGTCCCCATGATGCTCTCAGCAGAACACACCACTCTCTGCAGGGGGTGTCTGTCACATTTGGTGCTGTTCCCAAACCAGGCCACGGAGTTCCCTGTAAGGATGCCTCAAGAGTGCAGGACATAAGTCTTGCTATACCTTTGAGGGCAGTCTGTCCCTATGTTTGGAGGGTAGTAGTAGAGACGCCAGTTCTGGCTTTCTACAGGGGATGGTGTGGCAAGACCATGTCAGATCTTGTGGGATATGAACTACTATTACTTTCTCTACTTCTGCACTGTTGATCCTTACTGGTTGGGAGCTCCTCACCTGTCTCCTGCTGCAGTTAACTATCAGCTTCTTGGTTTTGCTAAATTGATCAGGAGATTGTTGCCCAGGCACCTGTCTTCCAGGCATGTGATACAATCTCCCTGCTGAAAGCCTCTGTTTGCTGTTGGATTGTGGCTCAATTGATAACTGTGTCATCAGCAAAGTTACTGATGATATTGGAGCTTGAAGTGGTCACACAGTTGTGGGTCTAAAAGAAGTACAGTAGGGGTGATAAAACACAGCCCTGAGGAGCACCAATCCTGAGGGTGACAGTGGGTGAGACATGGTTGAGGAAACTGGAGATCCAGTCCCATAGAGATGGGTGTAGTCCCAAATCTACCAGCCAGTGAGTCAGATGAATAGCAGGCAATGCAAAACGAACTTTAGCCACAACAGCACCCGACAACTACATTGCCCCAGTGTTCAGATGTGACAGTGTGGTGTGGAGCATATAATGGCATCATCTGTACAGCGGTTCTGGCGATATGCAAACTGTAATGGTTCCAGGGAGTCCGGAAGTGATGAAGTGATGAAGTCTCTGACAAGCTTTTCAAAGCACTTCATCTCAGCTAATGGAGGGGGCTTACAGGCAGCAGTTGTTGTGGCAGTGTCTCTTCAGGACAGACTATCATGATTCTTGAAGCATGTTGTGAAATCTAGTGACAGAGGAAAAGATTGAAAATGACAGTGTATAAGCTGATCTGCACAAGCTAGAACCTAACCATAGTCTGTTGATCCCAAGATTTCTGATGTTTACTGTACTTTGACCCCATAAGGTTTGTTTGTTGGTGTTTTTTTGCAAAGTAAAGACCGAAAGATTTGGAAATGATGGAAAGTTTGACCTCTGTAATATTTCTCTCTAAGAAGAGGCTAGTTATATTTGGGGGGGAAGTCTGAAGTGTTATTACATATGTCACAATTAACAGTGGTTCTGTACCTCACAGCCTTGTTTTGGTTATGATGAGGTAGATGAAATTTATGAATTTATGAATCTTATTGGATTATGTTGCTGTCCATTCTGGGCCTTCAAATGATGGTGTTGGTTGGTATAAGTAAGAGGGTTGTAGTAATGTTATGTGTAAATACCTTTCAGCCTAGCACTAGAAAATCTGCACTTGGCCTTTGTCTGAGGGTTTCTGTAAATTTTGGGGGTGTTCATATAAGCTTCCTTTACTTGTTATCTGCATTAGCTTCTAAACTATTGAAGAACAGTTACTGAATTACGCGTTGGTACATTTGGTAAACACAATTACTAATGCAATTATACATTATTACTAATTGCACCTGGTTAAGGCCTGTGAAAGGAGGTTTGGCCCTATGGCCTGGAACACCTGATGATGTAAACATCGTCATCATTCTCCCAGCCATCCGCTTAGCACAGCAGTCATGTTAGCTACAAACGAATAGTAATAGACCTGGTCTCATGAAGGCTGAAATTCCTAAAACAAACACACACACACACACACACACACACACCGCAAATATAATTTTCCAATGACTACTTCGTTCACAGTGGCAATTATGATGGGTGTGTGTCAGAGTGTGTTCCTTGTTAAGCACACAGAGAGAGAGAGAGATAGAGAGAGAGAGAGAGAGACAGAGAGAGAGAGAGAGAGAGAGAGAGATGAGAGAGAGAGAGAGAGAGAGAGAGAGAGAGAGGAGAGAGAGTTAAATGAGATGTTTTACCATCTTAAAGACATAAAGTTGTTTTTTGCCACTCTGTCCGATTAAATTTAAGCAAATAAATGAAGTGATGTGAAATATGGAGTTACATAATAACAACCTCCTTGCTTCGACACTTTGTACACATTATAGTAAACTCCCCATAACAGACCATAATTCTGTAATTCTGGCCATAGTTCTGTAATTGCAGACTGAAGTCCATTTATTTCTCTCTATACTTTGTTAGCCTCCTTTCACCAGTTTGTCCATGGTCAGGATCCCACAGGACAATTTCTTCAGTTGTACAGTGCATTTGGAAAGTATATACAGCGCTTCACTTTTATGTTACAGCCTATACACACACACACACACACACACACACACACATATATATATATACATATTCACAGCTCAATATGTTGTTTAAGTACTTTTGGCAACAATTACAGCCTCGAGTCTTTTTGAACATGATGCTGCAAGCTTGGCACACCTGTTTTTGGAAGTTTCATTGTAAAAATCCTCCCGGAGTTCCACTGGATGGGGGAGCAAGTTGGTGCACAGCCATTTAGATATTCCAGAGACTGTCACTGTTCAAGTCTGGGCTCTGGCTGGGCCACTTAAGAACTATCCCGAAGCCACTCCTATCCTGTCCTGTGGGAAGATAAACCTTCATCCCAGTCTGAGGTCCAGAGCAGGTTATCATCAAGGATGTCTCTCTACATTGCTGCAGTCATCTTCACCTTGATCCTGACTAGTCTCCCAGTCCATCCCACAACATGATATAGTGACCACCATGCTCCCCTGTAGGAATGGTATTGACTAGGTGATGAGCAGTGCCTAGTTTCCTCCAGACATGGAGCTTGGCATTCAGTCCATGAAGTTCAATCTTTTTATTTCTCAGTGTCTGAGAGTCCTTAAGATGCCTGTTGGCAAACTCCAAATCAGCCGCTGCACCCTTTACTGAGGAGTGGTTTGGAACTGCCTCTACTATACATGTGCCTCTGATTGTGGAGGCCCTTCCTCACATCTGTGTCTCTGAATACAATCTTATTCTTAGTTCTGGTGACAGTTCCCTTAGACTTCATGGTTTGTTGTGTGTCCTGACCGGCACTGTCTAGTATGGGACCTATCAAAACAGGTGGAAATTTTCCAACCATGTCCAATCAACTGAATTCTACCTATGCCTCAAGCCAGAAGTCATCAGAAGGATGATCAGTGGACACAAGATGTCCCTGAGCTTAATTTTGAATGTCATGGCAAAGGATGGGAATATTTATGAACGTGATATTTTACAAAATATTTGCAATTAACTTTTGTTGAAGGGCATTGTGTGAAGAAATAGGACTGATTTTTTAGAACAAGGCTGTAACATAACAAAATGTGCAAAATGTGAAATGCTGTGAATACTTCCCATAGTTAAAATAAAGATCAAAGGTCCATATGTTTAAATATGTTAAAGTCAAAGGGGTTCATGTGGTGTCCTAAATTTTTCCACATGACTGTAATTAGTGAATCTGCTTTACATATTTAATATTTAATTTATTGTCTGTTTTCTAATCATTCCTGTTTTATATTTAATCTGCTCTATTTTGGTTTGTTAGCCTAGTAATGCAGTTACTGTGGTTACCATGTAAGAGATGCAATCGACATGAGAAGTCTTAAGATCTTTACATTGAAAGGTCAGATATATGGAGAGAAGCTCCTGTGAGAGATAACAACATGTTCATATCAACAGATTTAGTGTTCAGATTACAATTTGCAAAATTTATTGCAATAATTCTAAACAATGTCATACAAATTTGAAAAATATTTATAGAATACAGTCATATACAAAGTGATCCTAGTCTAGAGTGTTTTTAGCTGAAAATTTATAAATTGTGATGGAGTTATTTGCAATGATTAGATCCTCACCATGTGTATAATGAATAAATATTCTAAACATTGTGTAAATACTTTATGTATCAGTATTATCCTCTTAGGACTTTATTCTGGAATTTTGAACACTGTGGATGAGTGAAGAAAGAGAGCAACACACCTCCTTCACATTTTCCTCTATAACCGAAAATCTGCGTCAGTGACACGTGACAAGTGACTACAGAGCAGTAAACATGCACTGGAAGGCTTTCATTTATACTGGGATTTAATTCAGTTGGAAACAAATGGATTGTAGCTGTTTTCCGAACTGAATTACTCACTGATAATTCATCACACAATTATAAGGTATACATACATATGGTTATATAGGGTGTGTCTGGTATTTTGTTATATAAGCATCATGTCTTTAACTTACTTTGATTCTCTGAGTTATTCTCAGAATCAGACTAGAAAACAGCATAATTGCTGGCAAAATGGATCCTAGCTTCCAGTTAGCTACAAACCTTCCAGCAAGTATCGTACCTTTGAACTATACAAAACCTTTCCGCTTTCTCAGTTCAAAAGAAGCAATTCTTAATTTTTTCACACTTGAAACCGGATGCTCCTGATCACATAGCTAAAAGGGTGTTGTATACATGTCAGTAGCAATCAGACGCCCACTTAGTTCCTTTCTGACACCAAGTTGCCCAAAGAAATTACAGCGTTCTGCTTCAGTTCTGGTTATTTCAGGTTTTGAATGAAGAAATTATGCAGGCTGCCCCACCAAAGCTGGGTCATAAATGTATTTTAGGGTCAAGGGTTTTAATTCTAGACGCACAGTCTGGGTCCAGGAGGGCTTTAATTCCAGAGCAATTAGGTGACTCTTGTTGTAATGTAGCTCCTGAATTCATGATGATTGAAAGCAGGACTGTTTTCGGAGATGATCATTACAAAAGTCTCAGGTCACAAAGCACGTTTGTTTGGCACTGACTGGGCTTATAAAAGATGCAATCTGAAAGCTTGCCTAGTGATTGCTGATACCCTGCAAGCCCTGAAGGTTCTTCCCATGAACACATCCATTCTTTGTGTTCTTGGTACTGAGAAATACCCCATGTTTCACTGCATCAGCTCTTATCTGTCTTTTCATGACAGCACGTTGTTTGGGAACAAACTCACTGGCAAACTTTCTTGGTCAAATATCTTGTAATTCATGACCCATGTTGCTGATTTGCTGTGTGTAGTTTATGTAACTAACCACCAAAAAGATCTCCTGACAAGTTCTGAAGCTCGATAAGTACAAGGAATCCATTTAATGCATTATCCACAAACATTTGGACATAACCAATCATATTTCTGGATATTTCTGTTATTGACTATCTCTGAGTCCAGCAGGACAGTAAGGGTTTGGGAAGACCCAGCAGCACTGCTGTGTCTGACCTATTCATACTAGTACAACACATAACCACCATGTCAGTGTTACTGCAGTGCTGAGAATGATCCACCACCCACATAATACGTGCTCTGTGGTGGTCCTGTGGGTCCTGAAGAAAATTCTGTATGGTAAGAGAGTTGATAAAATAGACGCTCGGGTCATAATGTGTTATGGTTGATTATGTATAGTGCTATGAAAATGAAATAACATTTTTATATGGAGGCTACAGGATACATTGACAAGATTGTAAAACCAGATTGCCCAGAATTAATATTGGTGGGGCAATAGAAGGCCACAGAGAGAAATCTTTCACAGGATCATCCTACTTCCCACTTACAGGGAAAAATACTCAGGGTGGAAAGGATATGGGGCTAACTGGGATGAAATGGAAGATGGACTGACCATGGCAAGGTAGTGTGCGCGTGTGTGTGTGTGTGTGTGTGTGTGTGTGGAGCAGATGATCAATCTTCCACACTTTAATACAGGAGATAAAATGACAAGTACATCAATACTTCAAACAGGTGTACATGTCTCACTTCTGGCAACTCTCTCACTGTCTGTTTACCTGTCTCTCAATGTCTGCCCTGATCTCTCTGAATACACACACACACACACACACACACACACACACACACACACACACACGCACGCATGCACGCACGCACGTGACGCACGCACACACACACACACACACACAAGTCAAGTTCTTAGATACTTGGGCCATCCAACTGTAAGCGGCCTAGCAAAACCTTCATCTTGTACCTTTTGAGGTAATCCATTGACTTTGAGGTGAATATAAGATTATTAACCTGCTGTAGAAGCTCTCCTGCTTTCATCTTCACCTTTCTACACATGGTTTGATGTTTCTTTGGTGGAAATTATATAAAGCTTTCCTGGTGACTCCTCCATTGACATTATATTAGTGCAGGAATTATCTGCCCAGTAGAACAGTGCATCTCTAGGTCTTTTATAGTCAGCATATAGGCTTCATATGTCTTTCTGACAATCCTATGAGCAGCTCTCTCTGAAATATTCTTCTGACCTCAAATTTGACCATCAATGGTTCCTTTTAACTGTCATTTCTATACTACATTACAAACTGAGGTAACAGATACCTGGAAACACTGCTGTCTTATTATAGCCTTCTCTTTCTTTGTGGCCATCAGTTATTTTAATTGAAGAGGTTAGACAGCTACTAGAGGAGCTGGTTCATTCTAGTTGTGAAAGAGAGATCCCAGACCTTTTAGCCAGATATTTGATAAATAGGAAAACATGAGCCCTGCAAAGAGGAGTTTCCAGCCCAGCTCAGATCTGAGACATTTGTTACAGGCTCATTCCATCATAGGCAAATAAAGCAATTTTCTTTTCATACTGTGTTTAAAATTTAATTGATAAACATATGTATTATAATGCTATATATATAACAGAGATGAATACACTTAGGATATATAGATAGACACTCATTGAAAGACAGAAATACTTTAAACCAACATCTAACATTAATTTTCCTTGTCACACTTCCATTAATAAAGAAAAAGTTGATCCAAGTAAATTTTTAACGCCGTTGTTGGGCTGCCATGCACCATTGATTAAGTGACCAGCTGTTAAAATGCCACAGCAGCAAACAGGCCATGATCAGCCTCTGGAGTCCCACAAACTCATGTAGGATCTCCAGAGACTTGGTTGTTGCTCATAACCAACCATTCGGCCACGCCAACCAATGCTCAAGGGCAGCTGGCTACTGGGCCTCAGATATACATGAAGACAAATTATCTTGTTTATTGATTAGTGCTGCAGCCCTGAGATGGTCCAGGGATGGTGCGAGTAGGGATGAAGCTGGTGGATGGTCATACGTCCTAACAAGACATCATGCTGAGGTGGAGTCAAGTGTGAGCCAATCATGGAGAGAATTGCAGGCCTCTCGTAGGCCTCCCTGAGGAAATGACTTTGACAGTTATGGTATCTGACTGACTACTTTCCATGGTACTAAGAGAAGAACCATGCCTATAGTAAAACTCATCTTTATGTATGATAATGCACCATTCATGTGTGCATACTTGTGTCATTGGTTGCTATGGGCATGTATGACAAGCCTAAGGTTGTCCATCACTACTCACCATCTCAAGCAAGTGGCTCAACTCCTATTATTAAGAACCTTAGGAGTATCCTCATGCAAAAGAATATATGGAGGTTGTTCTGACATTCCTGCAAAGAATTCAAGCAGAAACTCGTCCAAAAACTCATAAGTCTAATGGACTTGTTGGGTTCAGTGACTTGTCATTTTTCAAGTAGACAGGAGCCTGCAGTGCACAGACCTTTGGTAAAATATACAAACAGCATGGTCCTCTATTTACTTTTCACTCTAAAATTGTACAAAAAAATATTCTGTTACAAATAAGCCCCTCTTAGTCTTGGCACTCAACAAAGGTGGTCTTGACTACAGCCCTGTACATCCCTATGACCTTCTGAACATACCACCACAAAGCATCATATACTAGTCTGAAAGAGAAGGAGCTGACCTTTGGGCCCCACCAAAGAATTGGATCACGTGAATGCACTTTATTTATGATGGGAGTGTAGCCTGAGAACAAGGGAATATGGTGTGTATACAGTATGTGTGTGCTCATGTGTGTGGGGAGCGAGGGCACAAAGTCCTCCTGACTGAGGCGCACTGAGCCTCTGAGGACTTGGAGCAGGAAAAGACGGAACAGTGGAACAGCTAAACGGATGCCCTTAGAGCTTTTATACTGTATGATTATTTTAGAGTGAGAGAGAGAGCACAAGAGTGAGTGAGAGACCCTCCATACAGTGATTCTCCAGTTCTCTGAGCCCAGCCTGTTGAGCTCACACTTCAGGACTTTTCCACTATCTACAGAATCCAAGTTCCATTATCCACACATTTAATCAAACAAAAATAAACTTTATTTGTAACGCACTCTTGGGAGACTGATGCTCAGACAGCTTTACAGAAACCCAAAATAACATGATCAACATCACATGAACACAGAATAAAGACATGCCAAACTATGCCAAGCCAAAGGGTGACAGTGGTAAGGAAAAACTCCCTCAGACCTGGAGGAAGAAACTAGGGGCTTTCATGCAGGACCAATCTCTCTCTACTCATATATAATAGACAGTAGCACACTCGACCACCACATGTCCAGTGTCCAGTGCCCAGGCACACCAAAGCAATGACAGTTTGAAGGTGGACACAACAGCAGCAGCAAACCTCCAGACAGCTGGAAACAGCAGTTGCCGGCTGTTCAGTGCAGGTGGAACCCAGTCCAAGTCCAGCCGAAGGTGGGCAGCCAATATAAAGGGGTGGCAGGGGAGCTGAGGACCAACAAAGGCACAATGGACCTGAACTTTTCCTGACCATACAGCTGCTCCTGACCCAGTTCTCAAGCTAGCAATTACAAGTACCAAAAGGTGTTTTTAATTTAATCAAAGCATGAGGCAGTTTTTCTAATAAAGTGGCCAGTGAGATAGCTAGTCAATGTCAGTTTCTGATAAAGTGGTCAAAGTGAAAGCACATGGAGATGTTTCTAATGGAAGTAAGTGCTGGTGCATTGCATCCCAGGCTTTGTTTTACTCTGGTGTGTATCAACATCCTGCTAATACCCACCATGCATTGTCCCAAATAAATAATATAATCCCGTCACAGTAATACTATCCTGACTGCTAGCTTGTGTCCTAGGTTGGCCAAAAAAAATAGTTATAGGTAATAAGTACAGTTTTGAAGTATTGCTGCACCGCCATTGCCACAGCTCTGACATCATTATCGTCCATTTTATTAAACTGGAAATCATTTTGTAGGCATGGATGAACAAAATGTTATATTTGTCATATTAGCTGGAGTGCTATTAAAGTATTTTGTGGTCTTAGTGTAAATCATGAAGAAATCCATTTTTTCTACACCAATTCTGAACTGACAAATTGTTTAGGTTTTAGCATTTTATGGCTAATACTGTCTTGCTATGTAAAGCAAACTCAGTCTGTGTGTGTGTGTGTGTGTGTGTGTGTGTGTGTGTGTGTGTGTCTGTGTGTCTGTGTGTCTGTGTGTGTGTCTGTGTGTTTTAATGTTTCAAAGCAAGGCAGGAGTGAGGCTTAGCTCTGAATGTGGGGCAGTTTGGCCCATATGACTGGACTGACAGCAGGTGTCGACAGTGTTGAATTATGAACTGCTCAATTACCCTTTTCCCACCCAATTGGCCATTATTCCCAATGGATCAGTGTGCTGTGAGCCTGGTCGTGACCTTGGCCTTAAAGAGCAGAACCTTTGGAATTCCAGAAATTGTGACAGATCATTGCTGTGGTTCTTTATCATGTGTTGATTTGATGAGGTAGACCAAAGCTACCCAGTTTTCCCCAGACTAAAGGCTCTGGGGTGAAACAAAATGATACACATGAAATACAAATTGGCCCTGAATGCTTGTTAATATGTTCGAAAGCACAATTGAAGCTATATAACTTAGAGAGCTGTGCCATTAGCTAAGCTAGCACTAATGTTAACAATAATGAAGTGTAAATATTAGCTTTCTACCATATGTCACAATCATTGTCAAAATAAAGAAGGCACGCATGAAGGAATCAAATATTTGCAATGGTGTCCTGCCAGACTGTCATGGAGTCACCCAGATTGGCAGCAGGTCATCTCTAGTTACATCTTTCAGTCTTGGTCTAACAACCCATGCATGGAGGTACCAAGGTCAGTGGTAAGATTAACAGCTTTATTGTCTGGGTATCATATGTCCAGAAGACTCTGATGTCAAGTGGATGGTGCAATTTCACGCTTTGTCTGCATATTGCCGCCAGGTCAAAAGATTGCTCAGGCACACTATGCCATACAATGTCACACTACCAAACTCATCTCTGATTGAAAATGTGTGGGATGCTATTGGACATGCAATCAACACTCCTACTGCAAGATCTGCAGGAAGTGAGTGAGAATATTTAAGCGGAATGGGATTGATTATTATAGGACACCATTAGGAACCTCAGCAACTCCATGCCAAGACATCTGCATGGTGCGTTATACCAGACACCATTATAGTATGTGTAGCTCAAATAATATTGCCCCATAAGGAGTCTAAATATTTAACTACTTATTATTCTCAGAGGTTAGTTGAAGTCCACTTAGATTAACTGCTGCTGTTATACAGTACAATACCAGAAGTCATGGGATATCAGCTTGTAAATTGATTATGAATTGGAATTATCTCGTGGGAAAGCTTTGGATCACCCTGTTGTTGTGGAGGCAATATATTGAAACTGGAGGCTGGAATGCTGGCCACATGTCTATGGCAAATGTGGCTTTAAATATCAGAGTTAAAGCAGGCGCGAAAGGGGGAGTGCCAGATGTGGATGGACATTTACATCTAAAAAGCTCTAATGTACTTCCATTTTCCCACTCAAAGAGTGTCAAAGGTATGCACTACCACATCAGTGCAATACAATTTAATTATTGTGACTATCAGCATCCGGTAGAAGCCCTGCAAGCATATCCTGCAGCAAAGTGTGGCATTCTTTAGCTTCCATTGGAACTGGGAGCAGAACACCCACCAGACGTACTGGACCCTAGTGGCATGGTCTGATGAGTCACAGTAACAGTTGTTTTAGCTGATGGGTGGTGTCTTGGCGGTGCAGACTCATGAATCCATGATCCAATTGAAACTGTACAGGCTGGTGCTGGTTTATGCCAGTAAAGCATTCTGCGCAGGTTGGGTCCACTGATTCGCCATTGACCAGCAGTCATTATATTTCCAGTACCTGCGACAACTTCTGCAGCCCTTCGCGGAGTTCAAGTACAACAGATGGGTTATCTTAAAGAGACGGTGCACCACATTCAGGCCTAATTTGCACAGCAGAACTGGTCTAGAGAAAACTTGATAATTTGTTGTTCAACGGCACTGCGTCTGGTAGTGGTAACAGGTCACTGCCTGTTTGCTGGTAATACCCTAAATGGTATTAAAATATACTTACATTGAGCAAACATCATTTCAGCATAGAATGTTAGCTTGCATTAAAATGGGATGTATCAAAACTTACTTCATCCTATGAACAAACTCATAGTTCCAAGGATTTTGAACAAGGTTTATTGGTAAATTAGACTAATGTTAAAGTACTGATGATGCTAGCCAAAATTATAATGCAGTTGCACTCTCATTGTCCAATGTCTTTCCGTGATTGTCCATATAAAAGGTTATTGAGAGTAATTTCATAGAACAGGGTGGACACAGCATCTGCAGCAAGCAACAGATATATGACTACCTGTATCTGAGAGAGAAAGCAAGAGAGAGACAGAGAGAGAGAGAGAGAGAGAGAGAGAGGTAAGGTAAGGAACACACCCTCCTACCAGCTGTGTTCAGATTTGAACCGGAAACTCTGAAACCTGAATAGTATTAACTGTGACCTCAGATCTCTGGAGGACCTCCCAATAGCATGTACACCTGATAAACCCAAAGAAAGGTGGAAGCAGGACAGACAGCCAATGCAAGAATAATTTCCACTTAACCCCTGCCTGTTTTCTTCCCGAAGATGTACAACCACTGCGCTTATTTGTCACTTGAGTTCGCATCCTCACAATCTGCACTCCATTAAAGCAAAGTCATTTGGTGGTATAGTAGTCATAATATATACCCAGCGCTACCCTAACCAAATCATATCTGGGTGGAATTTCATGTTTTCAGCTCATGTGGATTTTCTTCTGAAGACTCTGGTCTCTAAGTGCACTCTATGAATGGTCCTTCTGGTAGAGGTTATATTTTGTGTGTAATTGGCTGCCACTTGTAAAGGGGTGTTTTGGTTGAGTGTCATTGTGAAGCATATGCTGATTGTGAAGCATCCTTGGGATTTGAGGAAAGATACATAAACGTGGGGACTTCCATTCTATACATGTTTGTGGACACCCTTCTAATGAATGTGATTCATTAATATTTGTTGCAACTAATTGGTGATAATCAGACGAGCAAAGCACAGTCAGGTAGGTCCCTGTAAAGAAGCACACAATGGCAATAGGACTGTTTGGCAAATAAATATAGTTATACATGAAACTTTGCCACCACGCCCAATGTCAGGCAAGGCAGGAAGCAAGCGCAGGTTTGTATATAGATGATAGAGATATGCATCTGACCCTTAGAACCCTAGTAGACCAATTCCTTTTTGTGGGATGTCGCTGAATAGTCTGCATTTATTAATTAAATCTAAAATGATGATCCTGATACCCATATCAAATCCATTAACATCAAATACAAAGAACATGGTACAACAACCCTGCCAAGAGATGCTGCTGTCACCAAAAACTCTGGATCGTGGCAGCATGGGCTTAGAATCAGAGAGGCAGCACAGAGAATTGAAAAGGTAACCCTGAAGGAGTTGGGTAGAGTTCATGCAGAGCCTGGAGTATCTAGTCATATGTCCACACGCCATACACCCATAGAGCTGGGCTTATGGAACAGTGGCCAGAAAAAGCCTTACTGACAAAAACAAAAATAGAAGGTTTATTTAATCTGAACTGAGTAACTGTATTGACTTAAAAGAATGGGTGTCAGAAAAGATTTATCTGAAAGCAACTGTACAAAGTGCTGACTTTAGGAGGTGAAGTTATGTAATTTGACTAGAAGTTTGATATTTTCTATTTAGTTGTTTGCTTCTCAACAAAAACAGTCTAGATGCCTGAAAGTGTGAAAGCAGCCTAAAATGAAATGAGCCAAACCTCAAATAATCCATTTTAATTTCCAAGGTGACATTTATAAGTACTGTATGTACTAAATGACCTTTCTCTGGACTTTTATTCAAAAATTTTAATACGACCCTCCCTTCTTGTTTTGTTCTGTAAACCAATATCTTGATCAGTGATGTCAACAGCCCTGCCCCCTCTTGCTGATTAGTCAGAGTCTGCATGAAGGTTGAGCATGGACAGATCAGTAAACATGCACTGGAAGGCGTGTACTTTGCCATTAAAACGTGGCCTTTAATTCATTTGGAAGGAGTGAATGGTTCCAAGATGGATTACGCACTGATCACACAATAATGAGACTTGTGATTGGTCAGCGTCTTAAGCAGTATATGCATGATAATGTCGTCTGTATATTACTCTGATCCCGATGTATGTAGTTTGCAGTCATATGTATCTGCTCATCTCGGGTCTTAAAGTTCAGTATGTAAGGATGGGACATACCCAGGACGTCCTACCATGCCAGCCTATCAGACCTGTTTTTAGATATTGCCGGGTCGAGCAGTGCACCTGTCCCTCCCACTGAGGAATACCACTGCTTCTAGTGCTCTGAAAAGAATCTGACATCTAGTATTAACTTAAAAGTTTTTCTATAAAAAATGTTTTCCCATCACATCACTCCAAAGAACTTCTTTGTAGCGCCTTCATATTTTTAAATATGCCATTTGGAATGGGATTTTCCGATTTGCAGCTAAAATGAAAAAGATAGCGCAACCTTTGTCAAACAGACATAAATAATAAGTATGGAAAGAGAGAGAGAGAGAGAGAGAGAGAGAGAGAGAGAGAGAGAGCAACTCAGAGGGGAATTCCTGCTAAATACGAATTGCTTGCAAATAAAAAATATGACCATGAAAGAACCAGTCACTAGTTAGATTAATATTAAGCCTGAATTACTTCATTATTGGTGAATGTGGTCTCGCAGCACACATTAGACTGTCTGTCTTAAGCAAAGTAGCTGCAAGAAAAGATCTCTGAAACTGGCCAAGGCCTGACTTCAGTTCAGGGTTCTGGACTCAGTCTTCTAGTTCAAGAAATCAGAATGTTCCCAGAGTTCTGTGTATAGTCTCCACAGATCAGCCGGGTCGACATGTGAAAAGTCCAGTTTTAGTACGCACTATAGGTGCATTTTAGTGCAGACGCTTTGACTGCCTGGCCACCTCTCACCTCTCAGTAGTGCACACACTCGGGCCGGCGGCCACGAAGATATGAGATATCAGACGGACACCGCCAACCGAGCAGGACGGGCGTGTCTTTGTCAGAAACTGTGAGATTTCGCTCTGGCTCGAGACTAATCCTGGATTATAAAGCGCATATTTGAAAATATGTTTGAAATATGACCTTGGTGTCGCCGACACTTGCCAAGAAATGAAATGAAAAGAAAGAGATAAAAGACATGATGTTTGTCCTTAAAGCCCTAAAGCCCGGCTGAGGCCGCAGTTCCAACAACGCAGCTCATCAAAGACCTGTAGCTTCAAATCAAAGCAGTTTTTTAAGCTGGTCCACGGATCTCTAGGATTGAAAAGGCTTTGCTGTCACGTGTCGAGAATTTGTCAGTTATGAGATAAGTCATTTATAACTGCAGCCACCAGTCAATTACAGATGATTTTCACCTGGTCACCTCTACTGAAGCATACAATGTTCTAAATTGGGCCTTCAGAACCAAATTATTCAGCTTCTGTTGATTGTTTTTATATGTCTCAGCACTGTACACTGGCTTTATCAGACATTTGTCTTGTGCCCACCACTATTACTTTATTAGAAACACTCCACTTGAAGCCTCCACTCAATGGCTACTTTATTAGAAACACTTCTGCTTGCATGGGTTACTATTGTTAATAATGTGAAGCTCTAATGTTCTTGACTGAGATTATCTGAGGTGGCTAGCTCAGGATGAGGATACTGAAACACAAACTCAGTGTGTGTGTGTGTGTGTGTGTGTGTGTGTGTGTGTGTGTGTGTGTGTGTGTGTAAAACAATGGAAAATGACATTACTTTTCTATTTCAGTGTCTCCATCTAATAAATCCTGTATTTTTAGGGCCTGCATAAACGTTTGAGAGTGGAAACCAGTGCAGTGCTGTACAGTGTTGTTTCTGGACATGGGCATATGACCATACGTGAGTGTGTGTGGAAACGTCATCACTGATTCCACTGAATCAGTGTGTGTGTGTGTGTGTGTGTGTGTGTGTGTGTGTGTGTGTGTGTGTGTGTGACTGCCAGAGCCATTGTTGGTCCTGGTTTTGTAGGCTAATGAGTAGATAATTACACTGATCATCTATAATTTTATAAACACCTGCCAATTATTGTGCAAGTGCCACCAAAGATGCACTGACCCATCAAGACACACACTCCACAAAATCTTTGGTAGGTGTCCTGTGGTACACAGCACCTCACCTGGGCTTGTGAGGTCTAACTGGACCCTACAGGACTTTGAACAAGTGGTGTGGTCTGATGAATCACAATACTATTAGTTTCTGGCTGATGGTAGGGTTCACATGTCGCACAGACCCCAAGAAGCCAGCTGTCAACATGGCTGATGATAGTTCCATAGTGGTGAGGGGTGTGTTCTCATTGCATTGGCCTAAACACATCACTGAACAGTGCCTTTATATTTCACAAGTTGCAACCCTTCATACACTTCATTTATCTCCACAATGATTGGATATTCCAGCACCATGCCATCAGGCTTAAGTTATCCCGAATTGGTTTGAGGAACATTCAGGACAGTTCCTCATGAGCCCAGGTGAGATGCTGTGTCTGGGGTTATGGTGTTAACTGAGGCCAATTCACTGTTCACTGTGGGTGGTAATGCTTGAACTCCAATCATTCACATTGCCCAGCCACAACTCAGATCTTAAAGACATATCAAGCCTTCCCTGATGTATCATTATATCATAATCAGTTTAAAATTTTTTAGAACATATCCATAAAGTCCAAAAACAAATAAGCAAAATGATGAAATGAAGAAAAACATATGTTAACAATTTATGAACCACAGAGTTCTGGAACTTGCATTTAAACCACAGAATTGTACTGTCAGTGTTGGTTCATGGTTGTGGTTTGCTTTAACACACCACAGCTTCATGGTCCGTGGTGAACACCACAACAGCTCCAAAACCTCAGATCCAGCCGTACCAACCAATCTCCATATAAAGACATACAGCACTGGCAACCTGTCACATGTACAACCTCTTTCTCTCTCTCCTTCACCCCTGGTTCAACCATCCATCCATCCAGTCATCCACCCATCCCACATTCGTACGTTAGCGACTCCTCATATCCGCCGCTAGCCCTGTGTGTTCCCGCAAGCAGCTGCTAGGCTCAAGCACAATGCAATGCTTGTATATTTAGCCGCTGTGTTCATTTCCTCTTCTGTTGACTCGGGAAAAAACAAACAATGCTATCCGACAAAACTTTCCCCTCCCTCCTCACCCACACCTCCACCAATACCCCCCAGTGCAACGCTGTCTCCCCCCCTTCTGGCCAGCTCCAAATGCGGTGGTTTGAGAATGCAAGCCAAGGCTAATTCACAGAGGCCATGACTTTACCATTGTTTTCCCAAACCAGAAATTCCCAACCAGCTACTGTACCTACTCCCTTGTGTAACATCATTAGCAGTAATCACTCCTGACTTCCAATCCCTCCAGAATGCAGCTTGGCACTACACCAAAAATGCTTCTAAAGTATATAGAAAGGTTTACTTTAGAGAAACATCATCCATCTTCAATTCTTCTCTTGATCTCTTGGTGCTTCCATAAGCATTAGCATTCATATTCCTGATAAGCTAGCTGAGAAGGATTTACTAGCAGTGATGCTTAATTGTTGGCAAGGAGTTTGACTAATGATCCACTGAATTTCTACTTCACTATTTCTGTTTTCCAGGTGTTTAACACTTAATATTTCATGTAAGGGAGAAATATTTACATGCCTTCATTTTGTATGAATCCATGACTTGTCAATAATTTTTCGGCATAAATAAAATTATGTTTAACAAATTAAAAATTGTGGTACAACTCCTGATATACAATTTCTTTATTTGCAACCATTGTTTGGCTTACATGCACAGAGACACTCAGGTTTGGTCACAAGATAACACATGAAAGACACCTTACAGGTGCAGGCAGCAGCATGCAAATACCTTATCTTTCTCAAACTCTTAATAAAGTATGTAGTGGCCTCAATATCTCACTGCCTCAACATATTATCTTATAATGTAAATATATATATATATTGTGTTCTCAATATATATTTTATTTTGTGCCTTCATTGTCTTGTGGCTTCAATATATTATATTGGTCTCAATATATCGTCTTGTAGCACGTATACAATAACTAATGGCTTTAATATATTATCTTGTTGCCTCAATATATTGTATTGTGGCTTCAATATGCTATCTTGGGACCTCAATATTATTTGTTGCTCATATATATCTTAATGGGCTGAAAATGTTATTTTGTGGCTTCATTATATTATCTTGTGGCCTCAATATATTATATTTTGGCCTTTATATTTTATTAAATATCTTCAGTATATTATCAAAATTTTATATGACAATTTATATTAAGAATAATAATTTATATTATTTATATTATATTGTGGCCTGAATATATAATCTTGATGCTCATATACAATATCTAATGCCCGCAATATATTATCTTGTGGCCCAAATATATTAGATTGTGCCAACTGCTTATTCAAACCAATCACCATGTTACCTAAATGACTCGGTTGTAAAAGCAGTAAAAGGTTTATATTTTATAGATGTTTAGTCACCAATTCCTGACAGTCGTAATTCCGCTCTGCTGCTGCATGAAGAAAAGCTGATTAAATGTCTCCTTTCTAATCAGCTTCCTCAGCTGCTGTTAATTAATGTCAATAATTAACCCATTGGCTCAGTAAAAAAGTGGGTACTTAGTAGGTACTGTGACTGAGACAGTACTCCAGCAGCTGAGCTACACGGGAACTACTATTTACTCTTCCATAAAATCAAACGGAATGTCAATGGGACACACATTATTCCAAACTCTGACATTTCCCAGGAAAGGAATTGCGTCTAATCAAGCACAGCATGTCTTTCCCTGCCCTATGTTCATTGACAAATTCCACGAGAAATTCAGATTCCTCCACTCACCTCAACACACTGGGAGGGGAGGGAGCGAGGGATATGCCTCAGATGGAGAAGGGGGGGGATATGGGGGATGGAATTTTGGCAGGTTGATGGGATGAGGGTGGAGGATAATTGTCTTTATCAATCCAATCAGACAGCCAGACAGACTTTAATTTACACCAGTAGCTTCAGACACATGATCTCCTCTGTCTCTCTTTCTCTTATTCTGTCTCACTTCATTGTGTCATGTGGTGCTAGTCATGTCCTTCTCCAGTCCTTTGAGGACTTTAGAGATTGGTCAGGTACCTAAAAACTAAAAACGGTGAGCCAGTAGCAATTCACTACATTTATAGATTTTTGCTATAGCAATAATGTATAACAACCAATAACCACTAATCAACTACATTTATAGAATTAAGTTATTGCAATATCACCAATATAGATTTTAGATGTTAAGAACAAAAAACACATTGTACTGTACCAGTAAGTTCACTGAGGCCATTGAAAGTAGTAGAAACAATCTTACTTTTGTGTTCTTTGGAAGCATTTAAAGCAACAAGACTGGAAAGCTGAAGCAAAGGAGTACTGATTCAAATGACCAGACTGCAGAAAGCTGCAATGCTATCACTGCTGCCTCCGACCTGGGGTTAAGGGCTTGCCAGCTCTCCCTGTATGCTGTTCCACCTACATGGAATGGGCTCTGTTCCGGGTCCCAAACCTAACTTTGTACCATTCGTCACATTTCCACCAACAAAAACAGTATCTGGAATCTGAGAAGTTTGTTCACAGCGGCAAGCAAAGAGTAGTATGTTTTTCAGCCCGAACTGCTGTGGGTGTAGTTAGTTGTCCTGGAGCAAGATGCAATGACAACATTCATTTCACATATTGTAGACTTCTATGTCTTTTTATCACCAAAATTAGATTTTTTTTTGCTTTTTGGAGAAAAACAAACATCTGTAACAACAGCACAAATGCTCGCACATAGTCTAGATACTCCACCATCTCATTTCTGTTTACCCTTAGTTACCATTGTAGCACTACGCTTATATTGTTTACTCTTAGTTAACATAGTAGCACTACTCTACATTTATAATGTTTACACTTAGTTAGCATTGTAGTACTGCAGTTATACATGAGTGCATTTAGATGGATAGACATGAAACACCACCAACAGTTACACACAGAATACAGCACAATCAGCACACACACACACACAAACACACACTCCAAAAACAAGGCTGATGCATTTTGTGTATCATATAGTACCAATATGGTACGTGTTGAAACACACATTCGGGTTAAACGCAATGAAGAGGGGGTGGAGTAATAGCTAATTGCAGAAATTACAGCTTGTTAGTGCTGTCTGCTACAGTGCAGGACATGTAAGAATTTAGATACTGAATACAAGAATCAACATGTATGATACAGGCTGCTGCTCGCTGTCAGAAAGATGTTTAAGTAATTGTAAACGTCAGTGAAACCTGGCCTGCTGTGTGTTAAAAGACTGTTTCTGGCTCTGATGTGTCACATTATAACATGCAATAGAGAGCATATATGCTGAAATTAGACCCACTGGCCACTTTATTGGAAACACTAACCTTGTGCTTCCTCTCACTGGCCACTTTCTCAGAAACACTTGCTTTGTGCTTCCTCTCAGTGGCCACTTTATTAGAAATACCTACTTTGTGCTTATGCTCACTGGCCACTTTATTAGAAACACCCGCCATGTGCTTACAGTAGTGCAGTATTATAATGCTGCATCTGCAGGTGATTACTCCAGTTAAGGTCACTCCTGTCTCACACAACACCGTCCATCATGTCAGTCATTCATCGCATGCGGATATGAAAGGTCAACAGGTTTATAAATAGCATCCTGGAGATGTTCAAATGCCCGTGTCACTTCCTGACTATGCTGCAGTGTGTATGTGTTGGGAGGGTAGTGGTGGTGGGGTTGCTGCTGGTGCATACAAATGACCTCTGACCTCAAGCGGAACCTGTGATGTGTGATCCTCTGGGAAATGAGAGTGCACACGAAACAGATACAGAGACAGAGAGTGTGGAGCCGTGGGCAGTGCCAACAAGCAACTGAACTGGACTTTCTGTTAGAGCACATGGAAATCCAGACAGACAAATAGCCATAAATACCTCATGAATTAAAATCGTCTCTCCAATACAATACTGAGGGATTACCATGTGTTTTAGGACTACACAGTCCAAAGCATTGAAGCTGTAAGCCCACTTCCTCAAAATCATGTACATAGTGCATGTACATAGTGATCCCAAAAGTCATGGGATATCAGTATGTAAATTGATGATGAAGTGGCATTACTTTCAAATGGCTTGGGAATGCCCACACTTATATTGTATAAGTTGTCATCTTGTAAGTGAGATTTGTCACTCACTGGCATGCTTATGGCAAGTCATGTGTTTTCAGAGTTCAAACAAGGCATGGTAATTGTTGCAAGGGTGATGGGACATTCCAATTCTGAAGTTGTACAGGCATTTATCATTCATCAATCCATAATGTCACGTGTGTACCAGGAATACATCATAGAAGACATTACCATCCACAGTGGACAGTGCAGTGGCCACCCATGGCTTTACTGACTGTGACTTGTAGCATCTGGTTAGAACTGTCTGTGCATAGAGACACAAGTGACTGTGGCTGAAATAACACCCATATGCAATGCAGGAGCCCCACGCACATCCTGCAGGTCTTCAGCTTCCATGAGATATGAGAGCAGAAGATCCACCAAAGTGCCTCTGTTAACAACACAACACTGGACACAGTGTCCACTATCATGCCTCCCTCAAACTTGATAATTCATATCACCTTAGCTTGAGCACACTGGCCAGTGTTCAACCTCACTCAGAAAATAACACCTCACAACTTGTATGGGTTCCTGGTCTTGGTCCAGGACTGCTTGCTATACATGGTCTGTAGGTCATGGAGCTTGGTCTAGATGATGTTCACATTTGAATGCACTACCCTCTGGATATCCCAACTGTCCTGCTTGGAACTGTTCCCAAAATCAGGTTGTGATCTTCCCTGTCAGGTTGCTTTCATTGGTACCAGTGTAGTTGTTCCACAGCAGTCTCAAGGCAGTCTGAGGCAATATGATGTGGTAGAGATGCTGACTGGCCTTCTTTACCAGATGTGATGGGATAAATATGAAAGCTTCAGCAAATGTTCTACCAGGAGTTTCAAATGCTATGCCCACTTCCTCAACCAATCACCTGCCTCCACCAGTCTTTTTGCTGCTTTACAGATGCTGATGTTCCTCCTGCAGCCACCAGTTTGGTCTCATTGGTTACCCAGGTGGATGGCTCTGCCCCTGCTTTACATACTTGTCAGGATCTGTAAGGACCCAGATGTTTCAAGACCTGGACTGATGACTGTGTCAAAGAGTGCATCCCCATTGTGTGCCACTGCACCCCCATTGATCCAAACAGGGTGGTAGCTCCTCACCTGCTTCTTGCTGTGCTCCACTATTGAATGCATTTTCTTGTCTTAAGGAGGAGATTATTGTCATGGCACCAGTTCTCCAGGTGTTTAATCTCCTCCAGCTAAGCCCTCTCATCTTTGTCAGATATCAGCCTAAGCACAACAGTGTAATCCATAAACAATGGTGGTAGAGCTGGAAATGGATGCGCAGTCTTAAGCACACAATGAGTGCAAATGTACAGTGTTCAGTCTAGTTGTCATGGCAGGTTCACACTACATCATTTTAACGTGGAATTTCAACTTGCCAGCTGTTTTTTGAGATTACCGACAAAAGCCTCAGGTCAGAGGTACATCAGTATTCACACTGCGATAGCTCCATGACATGCTCCAAAAAGTGATTGCCAATGCCTTGCAAGCTCAGACAAATATCCAGCATGTTTGATATCTGGATCTGTCAGCAACTCAAAATTTAGTTTATGAATAAATATGTTTTGTGACTGTAAGTGCAGGGACTAGTTACAGTCCGTGAGAATGCATGGCACAGGGCGAGGAGAAAGCTGAGGGTGGAAATATACATCAACAGAGTGGCTACAAGAACAGTTCCTCAGGCTCACTCATGGCATCACATCAGTTCCTGCATATGTTTCTGTGACAAAGTATTTTTGAAGAGCAGACCAGTTTGTCTTGTAGTGTGTAAACTCTGAAAGTTTACAGTACAGTGGAGGGTAAGCCTGGAATTAAACAACTTATAACGCTGCACCTTTTAAATCCACCAATTTTTCTTGTAAGACCTGGAAGGTTTGGAACGGATTGGAATGTGCACAGAAATACAGAAATGAGCAACAAAACCTCTGGAACGGTGCTAAATCTGTCATCTGTCAAGCATGGTGTAGGAAGTGTAATAGCTTGGACAACATCTTCTGAAACTGAGATGTTTTATTTTTTGTGATGTCATTTAAAGCAGCAGTAATGTTTTTTATATAAACTAAGAATTTTATTAAAAGACATACACACATCCTCAATAACTTGGAGGGTAGGAAATGTATGTAACATAAGCATGGATGGACCTCATCTCTGTACCTGAAGGACTACATAAGGTCATCCTGTTGTGCATGCTATCCATTCTGACTTGTACTGTTGGGTTGGCAGCACACACTGCAACTGAATAATGCCTCAGAGAAGAGTTTGGAAGAAATTTGGTAGTTTGGGAAATTGGTGTAGTTTGAGGGAGGTCGCACGGTAGGGATTCGGAAACCGGGATGTGTCCAATACCAGTCATGTGGATATTACCATAGCATGATGTTGGTTGCAGTGAATAGAAGAAGGCACACACAAGTGACATTAAGGTTGTGGGAGACCTACACAAACAATGAAGAGAGAGATTTGATGGATTGTCCGACATGCGTGAAGTGACTCATCAGCCACGACTGCGGACATTCCGTGAGCAGTGAGGTTCTCCATGAGTCATCCTGTTAGTGCCAAGCACCAATTGCAGATGGCTGCATGATGCAGGAATGCATGCATGGAGATCATTGCGTCAACTGCATTTACCACATCAGCATCGCCAAAAACTGCAATGGTGCTGTGCCAGACTGTCATGGAGTCAGTCATCTTCAGTGACGAGTCCTGAATTTGTCTTGGTGGAGACAATCAACGAATCTATGTGTGGCCAGTGCCAACATGAACAGTCTGTTGTCACACGTCTGAAGTCCAGAAGGCCTGAAGTCATGGTGAGGGGTGCA
>CM067523.1:11390461-11407961 GCA_034509495.1 Acestrorhynchus altus | reverse complement strand
CAGGTCATTAATTGCCCCAAGACCAGGCAGCCTGGTGTGTTTGTGCTCTTCCAGACTGCTTAATGGGAGCTTACACTGTAAGCAAGCAGGATGGCAACAGTCTTCCATTATTGCTGGTAATTTTAAGTCGGACCTGCTCATTACAGTCTTCTTTATCCGTAAATGATGGTTCATTTTGGTGGATTTATATGGACTCTGCTATGTGTAGGAGATTATACCAAAATGAAGCTTCACATTTGTTCACCACATGTAAACATGGCTTTTTGATGTTTGGTTTTCTAGACTTATGATTTAAAGCATTAGTGTAATCAAACAGTAACAACTACTGGTTGTACTGGATTTTACCTTTAGACATCTAGAGTTTAGATAACTCTTACTTTGTTATACTACACATTGATATAAAAGCTGGCATCCCAGCTGGTCCCATAAATGCTCAATTGGTGGTAAAAGCAAGGAAAGGCCCAGGAAGTGTTGCAAAATTTTGGAGACATCCCTGGAACATGTTGCTATGTGTGTGAGCATTATCCTGCTGAAAAATGCCAGTTGGAAGTCCTGCCATGTGAGGACTTATCACTGAGCTGTTCATGTCCCTCATATGACACCGGAGACCAAGTCTCGTATTTGATGACCAGCAGTCGGGGCAGAATTGAAGCTCTTGCCACAAGGCTTCCATATTGAAACCTGACCATCACTGGATCTCAGAACTTATATTGTTGTTAAATACGAAATAGCTCCAGTCATGTGTGTGTGTGTGTGTGTGTGTGTGTGTGTGTGTGTGTGTGTGTGTGTCTCATGTATCAATTGCTCCCATTTCACAATGGGAAAGCCCATTGACTTTTTGAATGTTTTGCATACATTGAACAACAAAAAATGTCATTTAAAAAAAGTAAGAACATCCCATGAACTTTGACTTTTTTTTTTTTACATATTTAAACATACTGACATTTAATCTTCATTTGAACTCTTCTGAAAGATGGAGGCAGTATAACCAACATTAAACGAAGTAAAACTTTGTAAAAAAAAATTCTTGTGAGGAAACATTTAGTAATTATTAGTTATTAGCACACATTATTACTTAAAACGTCTTAAATTAGAATCAGGACATTGGATGAGGCTGTCTTATTTAAACCTAGGACAATATGTTGGTTTGCTCTTGATGGTTGATGTCACATATAAAGTCCAGCTTGTGTCTTGTTTTGTTTTCAGTCCCATGTGCTTTTGAGCACGTCATGTCACCTCCCATTCCCAGCTGTGTTCCATTTGTAACCCTGCCCCATCGTTATCATGTCCCAGCCATGTCTTATGTGATTGTGTGTATATTAGTCCCTGGTCTCTGTTGGTCCTGGTTGGTCTTTGTGACTTTGTGACTACTTGACTACTTGTGTGCCTTGTCTTCATGAATACTCGTCTTAATAGTTATTGTACCCTACCTCTGTGTCCAGAAGTCGTTACAGTTGAAGTGAACAGTATCCATCATGGTGAGATCTGGGGCCTTCAGAAAGAAGGATGTAGATGCAGATGAGTCTGGGTAAAAAAAAAAAAATCTCAGAAACAGTTAAAAATCAGCTGTTGTTGTGTGATAGATATTTAAAACAGCTGTCATCATGGACAGTTCAGCCCATCCTAGCAGGTTCAGGCTGAGAGAAGACTGCAAGGTGCATGAGTAAGCTTCCAACAATCCTAAAATGTCATCACAGAATTAATCGGTCGTGCAGTAGATGTCAATGAATGAATAAATCAATCAATCAATGTTTCTTTATATAGCAATTATTACAACAAAAGAGTTGTAGAAAGAGTTACAGAAATTCGTGTCCAAGCCTCAGTTGAGCAATAGTGGCAAGATTAAACTCCCTCAGGCTAAGAGGAAAACTTGAGGCTAAAAAAAGGGAACCCATCCTCATCTGCTCGACACCGAATATTACAGACATTAAGCACAAAGAGGTGTAAAATCATAAAGAAGTATAGCTACTAGTGTGATCATGCTTGTAGGAGCGAAAATGAGTTATAGGAGAATGTGAGTGAGTGTAAGATACAAGCTCTGGTTTAATATGGAAGTCCATGCGGTGTAAACATTCATAAGCTGGCAGTGGAGTCTAGCATCAAAGTATAGCATCTACCATCAGAAAGAGAACAAACAAGTCTGATTTTCATGAGAAAGGAGGAGGAATACCTTGCAGTCAAAAAAAAAGATCAGGGCAGGTTTGGCAGAGAACACCTAGACAAGGACCAGGACTTCTGGAACAATATGCTTTGAACCGAATGATTCCAAAGTTAAATTATTTTGGTACAGTAACACCAGACATGTTTGGTGAAAACCAAACACAACATTCGAGCACAAGAACCTCATACTAACTGTGAAGCCTGGGGGTGGAAATGTCATGACATTATTTCAGCCAAAGGAGAAAATACCAGCTGTTAGAGCAGAGGTTGTCCTAACTTTTTCAAATGATTATACATCAAACTAAACATCACCCCATCTCTCAGTATAGTTGAAGTATGAAGATCAAATGATTCATATGTTTAAATTGCAAACGTTTTCAAGGGCTGCCCTAACCTCTTCAAATACCTGTAAATAATAATAATAATAATTATTATTATTATTATTATTATAAAAAAATAAACTTAAACACTGAAAAATTAGTTTTTTCTTTTAATTTTTACAACAAATCAACAAACATGGGCACAAACTGTCCTGGTTAAGATGAAGAAAATGATGATCTGGTCACCCTAGGCATTCTTTCCTGGTCTGGTGGACTCTGCTTCCCCTGCATGGCCCCTCTATAATATGCTGAGTGGCGTCCTAATCAAAAATCAATGCCCCCACTTGAGCCCGGTGGCCCGGGTCGGTGTTGGCCGCTTATGTAATTTGATAATATCAATCATAACAGCAGCCTGGGCCATCCGTCTACTTCCTGGTGCTCCAGGGGTCAGTGTGTGTGAGTGGGGTGGGGGGGGAGGGTGATGCGACATCTCCTGAGTCATCAATTATGGCTTATTATGGGCTGTGGTGGAGGAAGAGGGCAGTGTAGCCCTCCTCCATAAATAATATTAACAGCTTCTACTCCATCAATCAGTAGTGGTACAGTTGAAGAGCTCCAGTGCTAATGGTGTGTGTGTGTGTGTGTGTGTCTCTCATGCTGTCTCTTTCAACCTGGATCAATGGCCATGGCTCCATGTTGCTTCTGACTACAGAAGCAGGGTAAAATGAGCTGCTCTTGGGCTTCTTGAGAAAGTCAGCTTGCTGTCTCTGATTAATACTTTCGTTCTGTCTTTATGTCTACAAAGCAGCTGTGCAGTGATGCCCTCGATGAGTCATCCTGTTTGTGCCAGCACCATTGGCAGATGGCTGCACGACGCAGGACTACACACAGACTGTTACGACAATGGTCAACATTACCATATTAAAGTCAACATCACCAAAGACTGCAATGGTGTCTTGCCAGACTGTCATGGAGTCATTCAGAAGGGCAGCAGGTCATCTTCATTGACAAGTTTCACAACAGGGTGAAGACACCCAATGGATCGGACTGGAATTGCCAGACCTATCCCAGACTGAAAACGTGTTGGATGCACTATCAACACTCGCTCATGTCATTGTGTGGGCTACCTGGCATGTTGTGTTATACCCAACAGAGAGACACTACTTCTGCATGTGTAGCTAAAAAAATTGACCAAATCAGTCAAAATTTTTATCATTTATTGTCCCTGCCAACTTTTATCTTTCTCCCCAATAGCATTGCAATCCCACACTTCAGTCTGGGTGCAACTATTTATTTGAGTATGGTTGTATGTCACTTTAAGTGTAAGGAATACAAATAAAAGTACAATGATAGTTTACCATTTTGAATTAAATTATGAACAAAAAAACCCTATGAATAATTAAGGGATTCTTTCAGCCTGTAAGGCAGCGGTTTAGTGCTGGTGATGGAGCCAGATTCATGTTCGCACTTTGCACTGAATGAAGACCACTGTGGAGCTGCAAAGGGAAGTACCAAATGTGTGTGTGTGTGTCTGTGTGTGTGTGTGTGTGTGTGTTTGTGTGTGTGTGTGTGTGTGTTTGTGTTTGTGTGTGTGTGTGTACATTTAAAAGCAAGTGTCAAGAATTTGTCATAATTATTGTACCAAAAATGAACAGCTCTCTGCTGGCCTTCTTTCACTTTCAACCAATTATGCTTATTTTGTAAGTGGCCGAGGCCACTAGCCTCAACACCCTCACTGATCCTCACTGAGGAGGCTTTCCGCTGTGCTGTTGCATGGCAGAGTATTCTGTGTGGACCAGGGAGGCTATATAACTTATACTCATACCCTGTACAATATATCTCAGCCAATCACATTGTAGGGTCCAGAATTACCAGTGGTATCATGAAAGGTGGGATGCCTTTGACATGTCTGTGTTAAAATGGAAATAACAAAACGCTAATGTTTATCACTGTGAGCTTAGTGCTAATATATGTTAGAAATTCCATAGGACTTACATTTCAAATTAACAATAGCTTTAGTCATTCCTTTTAATTACTGGCCTAAGCTGAAGATTTGTCTCTAATAAGCACCGTTTACCAGTGTCTTTGCATAGAATCTCCAGCAACACGGTGCTCCCTGATACACTGGTACCAGCATCACCCTTATACAGTGTGCTGGGGTACAGAAACAAAACTGATCAATGAGTATACACCATATAGATTTCAGTCACGCTCTCCACATAGTAGTCTGTTATACATGCTGTCCGTTATGCGTAGATGAGCTGTGTGTCTGTCGTTCATCCGTCCACAGCTATTCCATTTTCTCTCTGTTCAGCAAAGACCGCACACGTCATCAGCCTTTTGATGACCTCAGCACTTCAAAGCTTGCTTGTCTAACTGAGACCGGTCGCCCCGTGATGGCAAATTTGTTCAATTAGAATGAGAGACAGCACCAGAGAGAGAGAGAAAGAGAAAACCAGGGAGAGACAGAGAGTTCATTTGTTGAATGTCATCTTAGAGATGGATAAACTGAGTAATACAGCATAAAGCAGACAGAGGACAAATGGTCCTTCTGCCATATACAGAAATATGTATCCACCTGTGTATACATATTACACACACACACACACACACACACACACACACACACACACACACACACACACACACACACACACACAGGCCTCAGAGAGCTGTATCACATCATGTCAATACCACTCACTTCAATAATCAAGAGCAAACTCTTGCTGTCTGAGGTTTAAAGAAACACCCTCCTCCAAAGTCCATTTTTAAGGGCCTTAAATTTTTCAAAGCTGTCAAATGAAGTTCTATCAAAAAATTCAAGTTTCTTTGGTGCAAAGAAGTGTAGGATAACATCCCATATATATATATATATATATATATATATATATTATATATATATATATATATATATATTATATATATATATATATATATATATATATATTAATTAGATTTTTTTTATTTCATTGATAATTAATAAGTTGATGATAATTGATGATAATTTTCCTTGATATCAATAAATCAGTGGCATAGCAGTATAGACCCATATTGTCAGTCTGGTCCTAACAGCCATTAAGTACAGCAGCTGCAGCCACTCTGCTTCCAGCTCTCCCAGACATGCCAGTCAACAAGTCTTGCTTGGATTCATGTGGTCATTTTTGTTCTGGCAGGACGAGGACAAGGCCATGACTGCCCTCTTCCCAGGCAAGGCACATTCATTAGAGATGATTCGTCAAAGCAGATGGGCTTTGTGTATTTACAAAATGTCACGCTGGCCTGAATAATGCAGCCTGAAGTATGAATTTGTAAAAGGTGGGACACTCTCTCTGTCTCTCTCACTCTCTCTTTCTCTCTCTCTCTCTCTCTCCCGCCGCCTGTCTCCTGTTAAATAAACGAGGGTCGGCCGAGGGCAAAAAATTGCATCCATAATTAATGAAAAGACACATTAGTGGTGTGTTTGGCAGCCTGCACCATAAACACAGGAACAAAGAGGACTCTTAAGAAGAAAAGAGAGACAAGAAAGGGAGAATTTGAGGATGAGGGGGGCAAGTGATCGCTAAAAGCGGGTGGGAATGGGTAGGTAATGAAGAGATAAGGAAAAAGACATATAGGCAAATTGTAACAACCTTACACTGTGTGTATGTGGTTGTCTGTGGTGGTGGTGGTGGTGGTGGTGGTGTGTGTGTGTGTGTGTGTGTGTGTGTGTGTGTGTGTGTGTGTGTGTATGTGAGAGTGTATGTGTTTGCTTTCCCTTTGCATTTGCAGGCATTTGAGCCTGTTTTCCCACTGCAGGTTCAGATCCATAGTCGCGGGCCTTAATGAGCAGATAAAGTAGAGCTTGCTAGTCTACTATAGACTCCAGTCGCTGCCTGCCACCTCCAGAGTGCAACATAACTCTCCATCGACTTTGGGCCAGATGAGCTTCAGCACCAGCAGAGACAGACTGACTGTCTCTAATGAAGCAGAGAATCTGAAAACATCGACATATTTTGAGAACCTTTCTCCGATACAGTGGAACATTTTGGATGTTCTAAATGTTCTTCATTTCTGTACGACAAAAGCAGCCAATTATTATCTCTCTTAATGTATTCCCTTCAAATTTGACCGATTTACAGGTTTTACCTCTGAATATACAGTGCATTCAGAAAGTATTCACAGTGCTTCACTTTTTGTGTTACAGCCTTATACCAAAAGTGATTAAATCATTTTTTCCTGACACTATACCCCAAAATGACAGACAAAAATAAAACACAAAATTATATCATGTACATAAGTATTTACAGCCTTTGCCATGACACTCAGATTTGAGCTTGATCTTGTTTACACTGATTACCATTCAGATGTTTCTACAGGTTGATTGGACACCTGTGGTAAATTCAGTTGATTGGACATGATTTAGAAAGACACACACCTGTTTATGTAAGGTCCCATAGTAGACAGTGCATGTGAGAGCACAAACCAAGCCCTGAGGTTTAAGGAATTGTCTGTAGACCTCCGAGACAGGATTGTATTGAGACACAGATCTGGGGAAGGGTACAGAAGACGTTCTGCTGCATTGAAAGTCCCAATGAGTACAATGGCCTCCATCATCCGTAAATGGTAGAAGTTCAGAACCACCAGGAACCTGAATAGAGTTGGCCTGAGTGAACGTGGTAAAAGGGCCTTAGTCAGGGAGGTGACCAAGAACCCAGTGGTCACTCTAATATTGCTCTATGGAGAGAGTAGAACCTTATAGAACAAACATTTCTGCAGAATTCCACCAATCAGGCATGTATGGTAGAGTAGCCAAACGGAAGCCACTGGTCACTAAAAGGTACATTATAGCTATCTGGAGTTTTTCAAAAGGCACCTAAAAGACTCTCAGACCAAGCTTTTTTAACAGAATGCCAAGCATCAAGTCTGGAGGAAACCAAGCACTGCTCATCACCAAGCCAATACCATTCCTATAGTGAAGCATGGTGGTAGCAGCGTCATGCTGTGGGGACGTTCTTCTGCGGCAGGGACTGGGAGACTAGTCAAGGTCGAGGGAAAGATTACTGCAGCGATGTACAGAGACATCCTTGATGATAACCTGCTCCAAAGTGCTCTGGACCTCAGACTGGGATGAAGGTTTATCTTCCAAAAGGACAACAACCCTAAGCACACAGCCAAGATAACAAAGGAGGGGTTTTGGGACAACTCTGTGAATGTCCTTGAGTAGCCAATCCAGAACCCAGACTTGAACATAATTGAACATCCCTGGAAATATCTAACAAGTGCCTCTGCACAGATACTCCCCATCCAATCTGATGGAGTTTGAGAGGTTCTGCAAAGAAGAATGGGAGAAACATCCCCAAAACCGATGTGCCAACCTTATAACCTGCTCAAAAAGACCTGAAGCTGTAATTGCTTCCAAAGGTGTTTCAACACAGTATTCAGCAAATGTTGTGAAAACTTATGTACATATACATATTTTTGTATTTTATTTTTAATGAATTTGCAAAGATTTCTCAAACTTTTCTCACTGTGTGGTATTGTGTGTTGACTTTTGAAGGAAAAAATGAATGGAATCCTTTTTGGAATAAGGCTGTAACAAAACAAAATGTGCAAAAAGTGAAGCGATATGAATACATTCCAGACGCAGTGTACATACATAAATAAACAATGAATAAAATAACATCAAACTACAAAAGCATTTAAAAAGAATTGGCCTAGGGTTCAAGAGATGAATGTACTGCAATCATTTAATACACGTTGAAATAAAGCAATGTATTTTAAATGTTTCTCACATATTAAGAAACACATGGACATATATTTATTTTCCATGGGGTAACTACCTCTGTTCTATGGTATTGCTAAAAAAAACCCTGTGCATTGCTTTTGATTGTCTTGTAGGAATGCTGGACAAAACTCTTTTCAACGTCTTCAAAATAAATCCTCACTGAAATAAATGTCTGATTATCAGCTTGAAAGAAATATATATCTTCAACTTCTGCAGGCAAAATGCAGCAGTGCCTCCTCCAGCAGGACTTCTCAGAGGCTCCCTGCACTCCTCTTAAACTGCAATCACGCGTAGATGAGTGTATGGCGTGGGGTGTAAGTACAGTACTTATGGCCCGCTTCCGTCCCAGCTGGCGGCTAGCTGTCAGCCCAAGATGTATGAGAGGGGATTTGGAACGGACATAATTTCATGCCAAAGATGGAAACTGTTATTGTTATTTGATTGTCGGAAACCTTCTCTGGGGCAGGCGTTTAACACTGGTCTGTGAATGAGAGGAGTTCAATTTGGGCCTGCAGTTATTTATGTGCACAGCAAAATGATGTTTTGAAATCTGTCTCCTTTTTTAAACACAGTAAACAAAGGTTATCAATCATAAAGCTTGACAGCTGTAATGGTTACCAGAACCACCACAGCCAGTACAGTAACAGCAGCCTGTTGCTCAATGCTTTATTGCCTTAAAGCTGCATGAAGAAACATAGATACCACTTCTATACTAATTTCATTTTAGGAAAAGAAATTGTTATATTTCAGTAGCACTTTTTTTCAGTATAGTTGATACCATGAATTTAAAATCTTAAGGGTTTTTTTTGTCCTAGAAACACAATAAACACACCCCAGGAACATTTAGGTTTACTTTATATTGTAAGAAAAGAAATGTAAAGAGAGGCAGGATTCAGTCTGCTAGTCAGACCACAAGCCTTGATTGTGCAACAAATTCAGCGCTCAGTCTTTTTCAGTCACAACTTACTTTTACCTTTGGATATTACCTTGTATTAGGAACACCATTTACAGGATATGTGTACCATACGTCTGAAACTAGGCTATAAAGTTTGCAGACGTTCATGGATGCAGATTTGTTTACATTTCAACAGAAAGACTGAGAAAAGCTAAGCTGACTGTAATCAATCATACTTGGGTTTAGAATATCATCCTTTTAAATTGTCCCCCATTAAATTTAGGCTTAAATGATGGTGATAGTTCTGTAATATAGTCCTAAATTGTTCCAGAAACATTACCTAGCTAGCTATGTAACCCATATAGCTAGCTAAGAAAGCAATAGCATGATCATTCTGAATGAAAAGTGGACAGAATGACATTGTACAGTCCAAACATCACGGGTCTGTTTACTAGACTCGTTAGTTACCACAAATACGACACCTAAAACCTAAAAAATAGACAACTACGTCACCAGTCAATGATGATTCATATGATAACAGCATAGTAATATGAAGCAAAAAAGACATCAAAAGAAATATTTCAATTCTATTAATATATTAATACATCTCAAACAAAGACATTTATGAGCAATTCAGTTTGACATTTTTTTGTTTGTATTTAAGAAATTATTTGTATATGTTGGTTTCTCCAAAACTGCCTGAAAAACTAGCCAGCTAGTGTCTAAAGCACCATTCCACAACTTTTATCCAGTCTTTATGCATGCCAGCACAGAGAGTACAATGATGTTTTCATATGACAGTCTCACACTAAGAGGCACGTCATCATGTAAATACAGCTCTAGAAAATGCCCAGATAAAGATAAAAAGATGAATGGATGGAAGGACATAAAGGTCAATGGATAGATAGATAGATAGATAGATAGATAGATAGATAGACAGACAGACAGACAGACAGACAGACAGACAGTTCAACTCAGTACTTTGTGACATAAGCTTTGTTGGCAATGACAGACGTCAAACGTTTCCTGTAAGTCTTCACCAGGTTTGTGCACAAAGCAGCTGGTATTTTGGCCTATTCCTCCATGCAGATCTCCTCTAGAGCAGTGATGTTTTGGGGTGTCACTGGGCAACTTGGACAGCATTCTTCTTCCTCCAAACACAACAAGTTGAGTTTTTACCAAAAAGTTCTATTTTGCCTTTATCTGATCACATGATATGCTCCCAGTCATCTTCTGAATCATCCATGTGCTCTCTGGCAAAATTCAGATGGGCCCAGACATGTACTGGCTAAAGCAGGGGGACACGTCTGGCATTGCAGGATTTGAGTCTCTCTCGGTGGAGTTTGTTACTGATTGTAGCCTTTGTTACTTTGGTCCCAGCTCTCTGCAGGTCACTTATCAAGTCCCTCCATGTAGTTCTGGGATTTTTGCTCACCGTTCTCATGATCATTTTGACCCCACGGGATGAGATTTAGCGTGGGGCCCCAGATTAAGGGAGATTATCTATGGTCTTGTATGTCTTCCATTTTCTTACAATTGCTGCCAGAGTTGATTTATTCTCACCAACCTTCTTTCTGTAGATTCACACTTCCCAGCCTGGTGAAGGTCTACAATTTTCTTCATGGTGTCCTTTGACAGCTCTTGGTCTTGGCCATGGTTGAGTTTGGAGTCTGACTGTTTGAAGCTGTGGACAGGTGTATTTTATACAGATAACGAGGACAAACAGGTGCAATTAATACAGATAATGAGTGGGGGACAAAAGAGCTTATTTAAGAAGAAGGTCTGTGAGAGCCAGAAATCTTGCTTGTTTGTGGGTGACCAAAAACATATTTTTCACCATAATTTACAAATAAATTCTATAAAAAATACTACAATGTGATTTCCTGGATTTTTTTTCTCCTTTTGTCTTTTATAGTTGCTATGTACCTACAATAACAATTATCTTTATAAGTAGGAAAACTTGCACAATCAGTGGCTGACTAAATACTTTGCCCACTGTAGATAGATAGATAAATTAAGGAAAGTATTAGAAGATGAATGCATGAATGGATTGAGGGACAAGAAACTTGAAATTGTGGTGGCCTGTTCTTGGTAGTCAATGAAGACACTTGTGTTAGTTGATGAGTGGATGGATGGATAGATGGATGGACAAATAAATAGATGAATGGATGGAAGGATGGATAAATTGAGAATATGTGTATAGATGAAAAAATGAATGTATTGATGGATGAATGTATGGGTAGCTGGAGGTAAGGATGGGTGGATGGATGGATAAATAGATATGAAAATATATATAGATGGATATATTACTTGATGATTACAAAATGTTAATGTTTAATAGCTATTTTTGAATATTTGACAGTTGCACATAATTTAGCCAGCTAGCAAATATGCAAGCAAGGAAATTGCTGCCTTAAAAATGTTCAGGCAGTTTTTAAGAACCAATAAATCATATAAAAATAGCATTTACACATTTCTGAAGCTCTGCCTACTGGTTAGGTCGCTGAACCAATTGTGTTTAAAAGCTCTAACTCAGAGGTAGAGATGCCATCAAAACCATTTGGGTAGTGATTTTGAACATGAGTGAAAATATTCCACAACATTGGACTATGTGTCTAAGAGTTAAGTACCCAGATTAATATGAGCACCCAGTGCCTGTGAAGACTTGCCCTTAATGGTTCCTCTTGGCTTTAATACATATGGAAATGTTGCATTATTTTGATGTTCCCTCACTTCTTAAAGGTTCTTCATGTTCTTACATCTCATCAGAGATGGGCTATTCATTCAGAAGGTTCTTCTTAGAACTAACAGTGGTTCTTCCATGGCAAAGCTCCAAAGAAGCTTCTTTTGGCACTTTAACTGGAGTCTTTATTAGAGTGTGGAGTCAGCTCAAAGGTACAGGAGCTGTAGTCAAATGCCACTGCATTGTGAAGTGTGTATTTTTCCTTGTCAAACATGATTTGTGTCCACAGTCCACATTGCATGATGTTCTAGTGAAGTTGATCCTTATAGATCTTTCACTTGCTCTCTCTCTCTCTCTCTCTCTCTCTCTCTCTCTCTCTCTCTCTCTCTCTCTCTCTCTCTCTCTCTCTCTTCTTTATTCCCTATGAAGAATATCATCTGTATTCTTTCTTCTCTCTGTTTAACATCCAGACTCCTCTGATTGGCTGTTTCTCCTTATTGATCATGTTGCGGATAATGTTCCATGCCAGGAGAGGAGTCTGTGTGTGTGTGTGTGTGTGTGTGTGTGTGTGTGTGTGTGTGTGTGTGTGTGTGTGTGTGTGTGTGTGTGTGTGTGTGTGTGTGATAGAGAGAGAGAGAGAGTTCAGTTCGAATAATTTTACTGATGTCATGAGCTCGCTAATCCTAAACGGCAGATCAGACTTCAGAATCACTTTTTATGTGAAACAATATCAATACCTCCTGTGCTCCTGAGAGAGTGTTATGATCTTGTGTGTGTGTGTGTGTGTGTGTGTGTGAGAGAGAGAGAGTGTGTGTGCTGCACATTATTGAGTGGAGCTGCATGGATTTTTATGGAGCCAGGGGGCTGGCGTATTGACCTGTGGCTGACATCCACTTTTTACCTTCATAACATAATGAGAGTTTGACACGTGGTTATAATAACTCAATTCAATTTAATGTGTTCTCTGCAAACACATTGATTTTTTTTTCACAGCTCTCTGAACCAATTACATTAATATGCGGGGCATAATTAGTTTACACATTACTAAATTACTGACAGATTAAAAGAGAAACACCGCAGTTCATACACGGGTGCATAACAGCCAGAGAGGAAATTAATATGGATTCAAATGCTCCTTAGAGAGTCTTACACCAACACGCATACGTGCACACACATTCATACACACACACACTCACACACACAGTGCTAGTACTGTGAGACAGAATGATGAGACAGTGGTGAAGTATGGCTTAATGTGGAAAAAGGAGAGAAACTGTGATATAAACAAAGAATCATGAAATAAGGGCATATCAATAAAATGTAAGAAACAGCAAAAGAAAAAAAGAGGAGGCAAAGAGGGAGGAGTGAGAAGAAAAAAATAAAACTCCTGCTTCTCCTCTCTTCTTCTGGAAATGGGGGCCATAATGAGATCAGCATATTAATGAAGGGAAAGGGAATGGGCTAAATAGGTGAATAGAAACATGGATGGATGGATGGATGGATGGATGGATGGATGGATGGATGGATGGATGGATGGATGGATGGATGGATAGGCAAATGCATGAATGGACTGAGGGACAATAAAATAAAAATTCTGTATGTGTCTGTTCTTGTTTGTCCATGAAGACACTTGCCTTACTTTTCTGCAAATGAAAATATAGACAGGTGCATGGATGAAGGAATAGATGGGTGGATTGATAGATAATAGAGATACAGATAAATAGATATTTGAAGAGATGGAGAAATAGATATATTTTTAGACGTATGGATGGATGGATGGTTGGATTGAAGGTAAAGAGCAGTTCTGTTCTTCTTAGACCATGAGACACTTCGGTTTCAGTTTGTCTCAGTTTAAGTGAATAAGCAGAGGGATATACTGTATGGATAGATTGATGAAGAGATGGATATATAGATGGATAGATAGATACCTAGATAGATGAATAAAGCGATAGATGAATAAAGCGATAGATTGATTGAGGGTCAAAAAAATATGGAAGGCCTGTTTTTTTAGACTGTGATGACACTTGCCTCTTTTTAGTGGATGAATGGAAAGATGGATAGATGGCTGGATAGACAGATGGATGTATGGATGTGTGTATAGTTGAATGAATGGGTGGATTGAGACGCAAGAGACGCTTGCCTTAATTTTCTAAAAGGATGGGTGGATGAACAGCTAGAATGATAGATAGATTCAATGAACACTCATACAAGTGTATGAGCATTAAAGCCTCCAAACAATGTAACGTTTCCTTTGTAGTGAAAGATTTTCCTGGAAGCGTTTGTAAAAGTACAGAACTGTTGTAATTAAAAAGAGAGCAGAGAGATTAATAAACACTGAACCTAAACAAATGTTGACTTTCCCACAAAGTGCAAAGAAAGTCAGCTCAATACAAACTTTCTTTCCTTTTCTTTTTTTTTTTTCTTTCCACCATGATCACACTGGCTGGACTCCGGACCAGACCTCTATGACCTGCTCTGTTCACATCGATCCGATCTCTTCTACCCGTCCATCCACTATCTAACGAACCAACCAGCCATCAGGTTCCAGCTGCCCCTCTCGCGGCATGTCTACAGCTCCTTTTACAACTGATATAAATCAATTCACACTTATTGAAACAATATGTTGAGTGTTAATGCTGACTGGGGGATTTGAGAAAGCTCCGGAGAGAGAGAGACTTCAATAGGCGATGATTAAAGTCAACCAATCTATGCCGAGGCAGCTTGTAGTAAGCAGAAAGCAGGACAAGATGGAGAAAGGTCAATCATTCTTGATTTTTTTTTTTTGTGCTCCTAAGTGCAGATGTGTGCGCAAATGCTCTTTCTGTGAGAATTTGCATCCCCTTGGGTTAATGTTCAAATAAAGACTGTCCCATAGATGAGTTTCTGTGCATGTGTTACAAAGTGTAGTCTTTTGCGAAGGTTTGGGCACCTCTAGCCAACCATTTTTTTTTTTATATTTGCCTCTGTACCTCGACGTAACATATAATGGACATAATTTATCAAACATGTCTGATTAAAAGTACTAACTGATTCCAGATCAGCATTCATACCCTTACAAATGATAAATATGGGCTTTTATCAACCAATGCTCTTGGACAAAAAATGAGTCACCTTGCATGTAAATTGAGGCTGCAGATGCCTTGGCTCAGAACAATCAGACTGTAAATATCTGCAGTGTGTGCAACGGGATTCATAGATTGAGAAGAGGTGGTGAAGTGCAGTGAATGTGTTGTATGATGTGTGGAAAATGGGTCACAAAGTAGATGTTAATGATAAAAAGAAAAGAAGTGATTGCATTTGGGCTGGTCACTTCCCCTCAACTATCCCTGACCTGTCTGGTGTGTTCCTTGGTTTTCATGATGCTGATTCATCACTAATGTTCTGCAACAAACCTCTGAGGCCTTCACAGAACAGTAGTTATACTGTAGTTATACCGAGAATACATTACACACAGGTGGACTCAACTGGTCACACATTTCATTTAGGGCTATCAGAGTACACGGGGCTGAATACTAATGCAAATTTCTATTTGTAAAACAATTTGAAAATGATGTATCTTTTTCTTTTCACTTCACAAGTACTTCGTATAAAATCACAACAAAATTAATTTAAGTTTGTGGGTGTAACATGAAAAAAAGTGAAAAATATTGTTCAATAAAGGAGGGAATGTTTGTTCGTTCCCTTGTTGACTGATATCAGTGGTAATTTTATATTGTGTAAGAGAGTAAGATGTTTTTGTCACATCATCACCTGAATAATGTTTATATTTCTAGTTGACATTTAAAAACAAATAATAAAAAAAAACATTTAGGTCTCATTTCCTGCCATAATATTCATGCAGCCTGAGAAATTCATTAGAATCCTCTTTCTTCACTCTCTTTGTTTATATAAGCAGGTGCATCCCTCTCAACCTTATGCAAAGTAATGAGCAGGTGTGTGTTCAGGGGCAGGTAAAACCATTCCTAATGAGTACCGTCTGCCCCTTCTCCACCCTGACACCACCCATCTCCCCCCTGACTGCCTCTCACCTTTTTAATGGCCATAAATGGCTCTAATATATTTAACAAAGGTGTGAGTGTGTTAACATATGGCAGAGAACAACAAAGTTTTCTCATTAATAATAAGGAGGTGAGTTCTAAAGGTTGCAGTTTGAAACATGCTTTTATTCCCCACAGGATGTACGGTGTAGCATTTGTATTTTTTTTTAAAACATAGGCAAATCTATCAGGAAAGCTTATGGTGAAGCCTTTTAGTTGGTTAATTGGAAAAACACATGGGATGATTCATGGTTTAGTTCAATTCTAACTCTGTTAGAGGTTTTGTGCATGTGTCACACAGCTCCAGGGGCCTGGGCATGTGGGTTCGATCTCCACTGGGGTCACTGCCTCTGAGCAATGGTGTATTCTCCCCATGTCCATGCGGTTTCCTATGTGTTCTCTGGTTTCCTCCCGCCTCCCAAAAATGCACATGGTAGGTGCATGAAGGTGTGTGTGGTACCCTGCAACAGACTGACATTCTTTTCAGGGGTATTCCTGCCTTGCACCTGATGACTCCATGACCCTATTCAGGAAGAAGCAGATAAGATAATGACTGACTGACTGACCCGTAAAGAACCATTTTTGTAAGTGATGTGAGTGTGAAGACCTTAGAACTCCTTAAACCTAATAGTTATAATCCATTAATTAATCCTCACACAAAAAAAAATATTTGGAATTATCTGTATTATTCATTTTAGTGTATCTTGTGGAGACCCACAGGGTTCTATTTTAGGCCCTATTAAATTGATGTTAATTAGATAATTTAGTTATGAGAGTGAGGAAGTGAAATGTGTGCTACACACAGGGTCTACAGAGTTAAACTGGTAATTAGCCTTTACATCAGGTGCATGAAGGTGTGTGTGGTACCCTGCAATGGACTCACATACTGTTCAGGGGTATTCCTGCCTTGCATCTGATGACTCCATGTCCCTATTCAGGAAGAAGCAGAGAACAGTCCACCAACAGTATCCTGTGAGCACTGATGAAGGACTAGAGGATGAGCATCACAAACTGTGCGTCAGTGGATGAGCTTCTGTCTCTTTACTCTTTTCTCATCTACTAAGTGGATCAGCGTAGAAGTGTATAATAGAGTGGACCGTGAGTGGACAGTGTTCGAAAACCCCAGCATCAATCCTGTGTCTGATCCACTTGTACCAGTGCAATACACACTAACACACCACTACCATGTCAGTGTCACTGCAGTGCAACTTTTACCAAAACTGTAACAGGTTATTTTCGATTAATCCTCTTGCAGAAACTATTGTGAATTATTTGGCAACCATTTGGTTCATTATGTGGAGTCCCACAGGGCTCTCTTTTAGAGCCCATGAAATTGATGTTAATTATGACATTAATGTAGTAGTGAGGAAGTATGTGAAGTATGTGCTACATACTGGGTCTAAGAGTTAACCCCAGCCCATTACAGATATAAGCATCAGTTCTGTATGAGTAAGCGGAGCTCTTTAGAGGGGGGCATTAGCTGTAATACTGCGGGTTTCAGCATGTGAAGTCCTCATAAGAAACACTGTCCCTCGTGCTCTGCTCAGTGTGTGATCCTGGAGCTCTGCACTCCTGCATGGAACTCCACAGAGGTTCGGTACACACTGAACCACTCCCTCTGCAAAATACAGAACCCTCCAT
>CM067523.1:11312961-11385461 GCA_034509495.1 Acestrorhynchus altus | reverse complement strand
GAGAAAGAAAGAGAGAGGCAAAGGGCCTGACTGGATGACCTTTGACCCTGACACGAGCTGAGCTCTTGGCTATATGTTGGGGATGAGCAGCTTATCTGCTCACACCCACTCTAACACACACACACACACACACTCTCTCTCTCTCTCTCTCTCTCTCTCTCTCTGACCAGCATAGACAGATCAACAAATTATCGAACTACATCATATCATGCTTTGAAACTCACAAGATGGCAGAATCAATTTTGAAAAGCCTTAAAATTTTCATCGTGAATATTGGGATTCTTATGTAGTGCACATTTACAGGAGCTCGAGCTTTGACAATAAACAATTCGGACTCCAATTCAAAATTCACATATTGATAATTTCCTTGAAAGCAGACTTGTGGTTCAAGTTGTATCTCTGTGGCTTATTCAGTTATCTTTGTATTATGCTATAGATTTAACTCTTAATAGCCCAGACTGACATATGTCAGCTTTAAAAGCTGTGGAAAGTTCCTTGCGTGTGTGTGTGTGTACAAACCATGATAATAAATAAATAAATAAAATTAATAGGAAACATGGATATCATGTGACCTAAGAAAAAACACTAATTAGCTGCTCAATTAAATTTTGTTTGGGCTCTTATGGGATAAAATATAGATTGAACATAAAGTATATATTGATGTTGACACCTTAATTGTTTTTTGTTTTTTTTTTGGCTTGAATAATAACATTTAAATTACATAAATTCTTTAATCTCAAGATTTCTATTTAATTTAAATTTGCAGAATTACAAAAAAATATTATTGAAATGTCTCATATTTGTCAAATATTTTACTGCAGAATGGTGGAATTTGCCAAATTTACTGTTGAACTCTTCCTTTCCTACCTGAAACCTACGTGGCCTTATTTGAACCTACGCTTGAACATAAAGTTCTACCCGGTGCTGACCTTTACCCCTATATTTGATATTCTCAAGCTTACTTCATTATTATAAACATAATTTGTGTTATAAAATCATCAATATCTGAACACTGATTCAATGTGACATAAATCCTGCTGGTATTTTATAGTAAATGTTTTTATTATCTACTTTATTGCTTATGTGGACGTTTATTTCATTATATAATGCTAATTTGGACAGATTCAACACGGTGTATACATGTAGGTGTACATGTTATGTAGGCATGTTTTAGCATCAACACTGTCAGATATATAGATGGAAAAATATTCAATATAGCCTGGGATCCCTATATTGGGAATTCTTAGCAATAAAGTGCTTGACATGGTGCATTGTTTAAGCATTAAAATAACATTCTGGCCATTTTAAACCCTTGTTGACACTAGTTTATTGGCAGATGACCATTAAATCTGTGGTATCGGTTCCTTGCTGGAACACTGAATTTGCTTTTGGAAAACACAATACACAATACCCTGTTAAAAAGTGCTGAGGTTTTGACTCCATGTACAATGAGACGGATAGCATAAGAACATTCCTGTGTGTGTTTGCGTGTTGTAGACTTCTGGTTCTAAGATATGCAAAACATCCCACTTTAAATATGTGACCTATGAGCATATAAACGATATTTCACTACGCAATTTGATATTATATACGTTTGCACGAATGCAAGAATGCATAAAACTGCTATTGTACAAACTGACTGCGTCTGCACACTAACAAGCTTCAGGGTCATATTTTAATGCTACCTGTCTGCTTTTCAAATTAGCACACTGAAGCCTATCCTTCTCCACTGCTGTCATGTTGTGAGGTTGACGTGGTAATTGTTTGTGACCAGCGTACCATAGAAAACTGGCCTTTTAAATATCATGTGATATTTATTTGAGGGACTACAATTTCAGGCTGAGCGTCAAATAAACACAAGCCTCTTCTACCTTTGCCACTTTATTTGGAATAGTATACGGTTGGTGTGTGTGCGTGTGTGTGTGTGTGTGTGTGTGTGTGTGTGTGTGTGTGTGTGTGTGTGTGTGTGTGTGTGTGTGTGTGTGTGTTTCACTGCCCCAGTCTGCTTTACGTTTAGCCTCCTGTTTGTGTATGGCTTGGTTTCAAAGTTGGAACCCCCCCCACCACCTCCACCCTCATTTACGACAAAGTATTTACATGCATTCTCTCACCGTGGTGATACAGGGTTTCAGTTCCCAGGCCTGCCAAGTTTTCACCAGAATAACTACCGCTAAGTGCTTTTTCATCCCAATGCAGGCATTCAGGTTAATCTCTTATTAGCAGGTTTTTTTTCTGAATAAGTAAAGTGCTTCAAATTAGATTTGCCAGCACACGGGACGTCTCCTAAGCCGTACGTCGTCCATATGCACTCTGTTGCAGGAGCGTAGACAAGACACTCAGCGAGTACTTTTTTTAAGAAATGTTATGTGTGAAATGAAAATGGTGATGGAGGCATGCGACTCTTGACAAATCATCCTGCTGTTGTGGTCAGTTGATCATAGTGGTTTTACAATTATGACTTTTGTAATTTCCAGGTTAAAACCGTAAGTTTATCTTCTTTTATCATATGTTTGATTTGTCACTTTGTTTTTTTTTTATAGATTTACTTGCTCTTGAGTGTAACAGTGTGTCTGTATTAGTAATTACTAAGGTTGGAATTGTAATAAAGGAATAATATATCTGTGAAGTTTTAGAACGTTTCTCAGTTTCACTTCATATTTCATATTTTATTAAATTAAATGAGATTAAATTCCACTAAATTTTCAAATTTCCTAATATTATAAAGTTATTTATATGTTTGTGTGTGTGTATGCATAAAAATATATCATCGCTGTCCAATGACAAACATGTATGACTTTACAGGAGAGATAAAAATTATATTAACTTGTAAAAGTGTAATTAACAGTATTTAACAGTAATTTTTCAGCATTTCTACTTGTGTGTTCATCCAAAAATGTTTTCACAGTGTCCATCACAGAGTTCAAACCATGGAGAAAACTGAAAAGTAGAGATACATGGTTTTCATCGGTCAGCAGAATGCATACATGGTTACCACCAAAACTGATATGGTTATCACCAAATTGAAGATAAATTGGATTACTAAAATAAGTTTTAAACATTTAAAATAATAATAATAATAATAATAATAATAATAATAATAATAATAATAATAATACTTATTATTATTAATTATTATATAATATTAATAATATATTATTAATAATATGTTCATTTCATTCTGTCCTCAATAAGCCATAATTAATCTTCAGGTTTATAAACAACAATTAAACAAATGCTTTCCAAAAATGACTTTATTTGGATTACTTAACTGAAAGAAGTGCTCTGAGTGCCATAATCCTAGCCAAGCTAAAGAGAAGGTTTACTACAGAAAATGTTTCATGGTACAAAAGTCCACTCTATTGTCCATATGCGTCCATGTCTCCACTGGTTTCAATGCAGCATGCCATTCCCAGTCAGCTAAAACCTCACACATGAAGCCATTACCATCATCACAGCGTCTGTTCTACTTCATGCCCTCAGACTAACAATATGCTTCCCAATAAGATTATGATTGTTCTCTCACGAAGCACCTTGCTCTACGCAGTCCAAATCTATATGGCCATCACATGTATTGCCTTTGTAGATTAAACTAGTCCTTGTAATCTGCTGCTGCTGGTGTTAGTGCCGGTAGGAGAGGGAGGATTTATAATCCAGTGAACAAATCCTATGATTCCACTTGTCTGTTTTGTGTTATTAAATGTCAGTGTTTTGAGTTGGTTTAACGTCTTACCGTCATTCTTTCAGTTGCTGTCTGTCCCTCACCAACCTAGACAGGCGCTTTTAATATACTCTATAATTTGATGCGCGCTGTAATTAATGAAATCATTGCCCCTAATTGATCCAGGATGCACTGGTCGACGAATTACTGTATTGACCGTTGCATATTTAATATGAAAACTTTAATCAAAGCAATTGTTGCAGATAAGCTTGTGTAGTTTGACTCAAGTGTGAATGAATATATAATTGAGCACTGTTGCATTTTGATTCTTAAAAATTAGCCATGTGATTTGTGCTGAATTAATGAAGGAGGATGGAAGGCTTGACCTCTGTAGCTTATGTCTGAATGTGTGGGCATTTCCAACAGAATGTGCCTTTTATTGCTATTATCATAGCTGATGATATTGAATCCTAGCTTCAAATGGAATATTGAGCTAATAAAGGATTGATAAGGTAATAAAAATAACTTTGAGATGGTTCTATGTGCAGTTCTAACGCCTTAAATCTTTAAATAGATAAAACATATTTTGGTTTACTACAAACCATTTTTACAAATAAGACAATATTTATCTGTTAATTAAATCTTTTTAACGCATTAAAATGTGTAGAAATAGGTTGAATAATTTTTTTTTTAAACAAAACATCATGATGGATAATATTAAGTTTATTTGCTGTAATTAGAGTGTCAACATTGATTGTTTATACATTGAAATCAGTGCTTAAATGCAGAAAATCATGATATTTAATACCATAAAATAAATGCTTTTGTATATAAACAATAAAAGATGTGACAATGTGAATCTGAAAAATTACTGTAAAATATGCTTTATTATATGAAAAAGAAATTCCAAAATGGAGACTTTACTGTAGAAAACAATGTTGAAATATGAATGGAAATTAGTATAAAGCTAAGAGGAACTAAAATAATTTTAGAGCATTTCAAATTGTCTATTAATGAAATTCTTATACAATATAAGGAACAACGGACAGACATTACAGAAAAGTAAAATGGATAAATTGGAATGTGTGTGAGTATATGTATTTATTGAATCGAATTGATGTAATACTAGTCAGTTTAATTAATCTCAATTATTTAGTTATTTAACACATTTTCATGATGTAAATTCAGATCCTTATTATTATTATTATTATTATTATTATTGTTATATTATTATTATTATACATTAGACTTTATTATTCACATTAAATCACTGACAGTGGCCATATAGAAGATCATGGTTGAGCTTCATGTGTTTGTCTTGCCCTTTTAAACTCTGACTTTTTAGTTTTAGACATTTATCCAAATCTGACTTGTTAACATTGCAACCATCCATCAGTTCTAGCAGGAATTCTCTTTTTTCAATAGTTTGGGCATCACGCATCGTATTTTTAAGCATAATTGGCCAGTCATAGTGTGGTGTCATCCTGGTTATCATCCCGGAAGCTATTTTACTGTGTTTATGGTAAAAAACTTCAAGTTCTGGAAGATACCTGACTCCAGCTATGTCAAACAATGACTAGGTTGCTATGGAAGTTTAACCTGTGTAAATCAGTTAATGCATAAGTCCATAGAGGCTCCGGAGGGAGCGGCCTGGCAGGGCCGGCCTCAGGGACACAACAGATTAATATTTGATCCTGCAGAAAGGGCTCTTAATCAAATCTGCTTATTCCATCAGCTCAAATTGGCTGACAATTATCAGGGTGTTGCTAAACACACACACACACACACACACACACACAAATGTCCCTCCTGCTCTCTGTCTCTATCAGTTTCTTTCTCTCTCTCTCTCTCTCTCTCTCTCTCTCTCTCTGTCAGTATCACTGTGAGAACTGCAAATAAGTGTGAAGCAGGGATTCTGTGCCAAACTCAGTTTTATATATTCTCTCTCTCTCTCTCTCTCTCTCTCTCTCTCTCTCTCTCTCTCTCTCTCTCTCTCTCTCCTCTCTCTCTCTCTCTATCTCTCTATATATATATACTTGTGTGTGTGTGTGTGTTTTCCTGTGTATTTTCTTGCTTCCTTGAAGAAACAGTTAGTCCAGACAGTGTACCACCAGGACACAACTCAGGGCCTACAGAGTGTGTTTGGGCAGAAGATTAGGAAGAATGGGTGGAGTTAAATTGGCAGGAACCCGTACACTGTCTGCATGAAGGATGGGGATGTGTGTGTGTGTGTGTGTGTCTGTGTCTGTGTGCAATATCAGGATGAACAAAACGGTCTTCGCTCTGTAAAGTGCTTTTCATAACTACATACATTTCACTTCACCATGGTCAGTACATGGTCAGTCTTCTTTGTAAGCAGGATCATACCTGGTCAACCAGTTGAAGATGAATCAATTAAAAATAAATTGAGTCAGGTGTCGCCACCTTGAACCAAACTAAAAGGAACAAGCAGCCTTTTAGTGACTAGGGTAGAGTTTGGGCAATATACAACTATTTATATTAATATCTGGACATAAACAGAAAAATACTTATAATCTTTTCAATCTTGCAGAAAACTTTTCTGCTCCCCTCACTTTCAATTCTTGTTGCTGTGATTTCTTCTTTCTCTGCTCCCCTTCTGCCCCATTTGTGCTCTCATGTACACATTGTGGGTATAAATGTATGAGAACAATGGAAACGGTGTGTTCAAATAGAGGAAAAAGACAAAGTTCGTAGGTTGTGCCATTTCATTTTATTTTCCTTCATAGCAGCTCAGGATCAGAAGGGCCACACAAACACGACTTATATCGTAATTAAAATGAACTAGCACTGATAATTGTGTAAACTATCGATGAGTGCGTGCTCAGAAAACAGCTGAAATTCACTTCTTCCAACTGAATTCAATTCCACTGCCAGAGGGTATTCCAGTGCATGTTTACTGCTCTGTCCACATGTACATGCTCAACCTGCATGCAGACTCTGACTGATCAGTGAGAGGGAGCAGGGTTAGGTATGTCACTGACTCAGATATTTCATTATAGAGGGACACTTTGAAGGAATGGGTATTGGCTCTCTTTCTTTGTTCACAAGGTTCAAGTTTCAGAATAAATGTCTGAGAATGGTTATTCTGATTCATACAAATAACTAAATAATAAAAGACACTTTTTTTTTATTTTAATATTTGGACCACTACCAAGAGAAAAAAAGAAGGAAAAAAACAACAACTTCTGGATGAACTTTCAAAGCAGTCCCAGTGAACAATAGGCAATCATTTTGGTGCACTCTATTGAGGTCCATTCCTAGTAATCATAAAGAACCAGTGACAAATTCATTTATCTATTTCATATACTGTGTCACCGTTTTAGTTGTTTCTAGCAATGCAATCTGATGATAACCACCAGGTTTCCACTGTATCAACTTTCCACTCTGACTTCATCTGCAAATGTCTACATTCATTTTTTAATATTTAAAAGCAGGTCAGGTTTGAAGATGTGACTAACCACAAGCCACCTATCAAGTGTGCTCAAACAAACGTTTGGGGTGTTTGCGAAAATGAACAATCTAAACAACCTGGTGAGCCAATGTCAGCTAACAGACTGCTATTCGTAAACATGATAGGCTTAGAGGTGCTGCAGCATGGCTTCGTCAGGTAAATGAGGAGCTGCAGAATGAGACACAGGCAGCACAGTAATGACACCCAGGTCATACCCGGTGATGCAACAGGTAGCAGGCTATGACTTGACAGAAGGATCTGCATTTTCATGCCTTTTTATCTTTTTAACATTTTATTTATTATTTCAACTTTTTAATTGATTTAAAATGAAGAAAGCTATAGTTGTGAAAGGGGTTATAATCCTGTTATAAACAAACTGTTTCAAACCTGTGAAATAAAATGTGGAGGATATTTATAGAACAACATCATATATATATATATATATATATATATATATGTGTGTGTGTGTGTGTGTGTGTGTGTGTGTGTGTGTGTGTGTGTGTGTGTGCGTGTGTGTTTGCTTCATTTCCAATGAGCACCTCACTCTGTGCTGCTTATTTGCTAAATAATTAGTTTTTTCCTTATTCCTTAAAACTGAAAGTGTTTTTTGTCATTTTTAACCAAAACATTGGTGCATCACAAATATTTACATTTATTGAAAAAATATTATAAGTTAAAGGCACTTCAGAAACATGATTAGCACAATCCCTCACATCCCTTCTCATATTTTCTTTTTTGCCCCACCCCACTAACTACGCCGTGGTTGTTGCCTCAAATTAAAAATACATACAATTTTACACACATAAAGAATGGTCTAAATAGTTATATATATATATACATATATGTGAACATCTTACACTCTACACACACATATGTAACTGAGAGTTAGTTCTCACTCTGCCAAGCTCATGCCAAGATATGACGTCCAGTCCTGAACGTGTGTCCAGTAACTTGCCCAAGCTTTGTATTTCCAGCCATTACACTTCCTCTCTCTCTCTCTCTCTCTCTCTCTCTCTCCTCTCTCTCTCTCTCTCTCCTCTCTCTACTTTCTCTCTCCTGATAAGTTTGTATATTCCCATGACACGCTGGAATGTCTTTCACTAACTGCTGCTGATGTCCTCTATGGACAAGTATGCTTGATCCTTAACAACAGTGTATATTATTAGAATTGACTGTAGTGGTGCCTCTGAAAAATAGTTTCAATGCGTCACATTAAAAACAGATTCAGATCGCCCCAAGCCTCACCAGCTCAAACACTTTTGATCATGTTGCTGATGTGTGAGGGCTTTTTTGGGGCTTCTCTTGTATGCCATTTTGTGATTTGTCCAAGTGGAAAGACTTCCAACCTCCTTTTATTTTGTGTTTCGGTGCCTTTGATGCCCAAGTGTAAACGCTAATGCCAGACAGTGCTGCGCCACTTTTGTGCTGGCACTTCTGGCATATGTACGGGATGCTTTTTTATTTTTGTGCACATTCCAGTTTCAACAGAGACAAACCACCTTTCTTTCTTTATGCAGGAGTCAAGTGAAGGCAGTTTTCTGTGACTGAAGACCAAGGCGAAGACAAAGGTCTGTTTTTTTAAGATGATACCATTAGTATATATACATAACTTCCTTCTTCCAAGGATTTATGCTCATGCCACTGCTCTTTTTTCAGTACCAAGACTCTGGACTTTGGAGCTTAGCACTCTATTGTATTCTTCACAAATACAAATTGAGCTTCTAAAGCTTTGGCTGCTTCTCAAAGTGCGCTCTTGTGTGTTCTTCTGTCCTCGTGTTCTTATCTAATATCATCTTCCAGTCCCCGAGTTGTATTACAGTGCTCAAGTTACAGAGTTACAGAGAACGGTTAAAGTTTCTAGATGTTTTCTTTATTCGCCTAAAAACAGGAAAACATCTATTGATGTTTTTGCCAGCAGAGTGAATGTAAATACACAAGCATTCATTTCTGATGCCTTGACATTTGTATTTTAGATGGTCCTTTTAAATAAAAACCTATCTATCCATTGCTGCGTCATTGTGTGATAAATGTTTCAGTGAGTAATAAAGCTCCAAAACAGCTAAAGTCACTCATTTCTAACGGGAATTAAATCCTAATTTCATTTAAAGTTTAAATGCTAAATCCCAAACGTGCTCTGTCCACATGTACATGCTCAACCTGCATGCAGATGCTGACTGATCAGTGAGAGAGGGCAGGACTGATATTATTGACATTAGTGGTGAAATTATGTTATCAATCTAAATGAATTAGGGAGGACCAATTTTTTCTTTTCCAAGTGCTCAAATTCCAGAATAAAAATTAATACCAATACACACATAAATAACAAAAAATAAAAATCCAGGCTTTTATTTTATTTGATAGAACAGAAAAACATAACTTATTATTTGGCACAGAATCCTTTGCTCAGACGTTTCCTGTAGTTCTTGTACATGTTTGCACACACTGAGACCCACTCCTTCTCCAAATCTTTCAGGTCACTGGGCAACATTGAGTAGCTGTGCATTCAAGACAAACCATGAATATATCTGAACTAGAGACCTTCTTCAAGGAAGAGTGGGCATTTTCCAACTATGAGTAATAAAATCGAACAAATGGCAGTTTTAATGTATTTTTGAAGCTAAATATTGAAATGAAACATCCTACAAGAGAGCTTTGCTTCTCTTTTTCATTTCACAGTAGAGCCATGTAGTCATATGAAGAGCAGAATAACGGCATGAACCAATTTGTAAAATATCCAGCTTGCCACAGACCAGTGCTGAAGCCCTAGTTAGTTCAAACCCCAAACTCAGACCATTTCAAGCATGAACAGGATAATATAAAAGTGAGAATGACTTTTGTAGGAATAAGTATTTTATTTCACACCTAAGATATCAGCCCTGCTGCAAAATGATTGGAAGGTGTTGAAAATGAAACCAAAAAGGGGCTGAGCATTGGACCCTGAGGAACTCCAGCGGCTGATTTCTCAGGAAGTCTAAAATCCAGCTGTGGTGTCTTAACTCAACTAAGAGATGACGATAAGGAATTTTCAATTAGCTGTCTGCAATGCCTATCCATCATCAGGGTGACGTCTTTACTGCACTGCAACCCGTTTGAGATAAGCTCTCATTAATTACTTCCACTTTTAGGTGCTGCATAACACTGCTGTTGGTGCAGTCATCAGTATGCTAATGTAATTCACAGCACAATTATAATGAAATATATAGAATTTGCTCAGTACTACTGTGTAGTTGTCTAATCAGATGTCATATTGAGAGTATTTGATTTTATATTAGTCGCTCATCATTGGGTGGCTATAAGGCAAATGCTGATTTATATTTTACAAATGCTAATGGTGTAACATTTGTAACAGGCATTATGGTAATCATTACATCTTTTTCAAGCTTTATTTAATCACAGCAGACCCACTGAGCACGCTTTGCTCTTTTTCAAGGGCGCCATGCTGGGATAGGAGAGACCATGCAGAACCCCCGGGTCCAAGGTTAAGTGCTATATTCAACGCCACTTGCACACTGTAGATCCCCAGAGTAGAGAACATAATGTATATTGCAGCAGTCTATAATGTATCAGTATACTTCTCTGTTTGACAGGCCACTGACGTGCCTCCACAGCAGTTTATAACAGTCAAAAGTTTGGGTACACCTGACTGCACATATGTTCTCAGCAGTTTTATGCTCAATTGATGGAACCTTGCTCCAAAGCCAAATATACATATTCAAATAAATAGCTGTATCAATAAAATACGGCAAGTAGGGCTCTGTTCAAAATATTAATACAGCAATAATATCTTTTAGCAATTATAATATTATAATGTAATATAAATATAATAATAATATTTTCAAATATGTTTGATCTCACAGGCCGGTCTTGAATGATACATGTCTACGTACCTGATACCACCCACCCACACAAACACACACACACACACACACACACACACACACACACACACACACACACATATGCGCAGTAGCCAGGACACACAGCGAGAGATGTGCTGCCATTAATCTGCTTTGACTGGGGGAAATTGCATCTTTGTAATGAGTATTAGGTGTGCATCTACATGAATTAAAGCTAAATGAGTGTCTGATTGATCACCGTCTCTAAATGATGCGGAGCCGTGTGCCATTACGCTTTAAATGTGACTATCATATCGGCATGATTAAAATGCTTGACTTGCCTGAGAAATGTCTGTGTAAACAAGATGGAAGGAAGTGGACCTGGTGACTGTGTATAGGTAGTTTCAGACGGTGGTCTAAAAAGTTTGGGTTTATTTATTCGTTTTACTGTAAATAAGCAGATCTATCATCTGCTAACTGTGATATTTGAACTGAATTGGATGAATTGCTTTGACCCTTAATGGTGACACTGTAACAAGGCTGTCTTTTCACTTCATCTGTATTGAATGACTGTAGCTTTGTGGTGCAGTATAGCACAAAGGTTTTTAATGTGTCCAAATGTTTGTGGACGCCCCTTCTAATGAATACAGTTAGCTACTTTAAATTGCACCCATTGCTGACACAGATGTGAAAATACATGCACAGCTTGTCTAGTCCACGTTGAGATGTATTGGTTCTCTGGAGCAGATGAGCAAACGTGAACCTACTGTCTGCTGTCTACTGTCTATATATATATATATATATATATGTAGATAGATAGATAGATAGATAGATAGATAGATAGATAGATAGATAGATAGATAGATAGATAGATAGATAGATAGATAGATAGATAGATAGATAAACCATTGATTAGATCAATTACCCCTCTATGAATATCAACAAAAAATACAGTTATTGTAGAATGATGTTTTTTTTTGTTTTTGTTTTTTTGTGGTGGAAGATGGAGGACAATGGCCACTGGCCTTGCATATTGTATTTTTACCAAAGTAAAAAAGTATGTGTTCCCTTCAATGCAACCATTAATTTAAATATTCTGAAAGTATACAGTAGATGTCCTCAAACCTTTGATGGAGAAAATCCTTTTCCATTCAGCTAAAAGGAACTGTATTCCAGTGCCATCTCGAGCAGACATTAGGAAACAAAACTTATTTAACAGTTCCGTGCCGTGCCCACTCGGCATGGGGCCAGCTACAGTTGTTCTCTGTGTAGTAGCTGGCACTCTGACAGCTCTGCTAGGAGATGCGTTTGATGTCCCAGCCAAACTCTCTTAGGTGTTTTTATGGAGAGCCAGGCATTTACTCTCTTCAAACTATATGTCTGGACCAGAGCCTGTTGTTCCTATGAGCTGGTAGGTCATGGGCATGAAATAGTGGCCTTTTTAGTCAGAGGTACACAGTTACTACACCTACAGTTATACAGTTACATGTATTTAAAAGAACAGCTTAAAATAACAACTTCAGATTCATTCGCTCCACTGATTGTAAAAGGGGGAATGGAGTCTCTGTCACTGGCATACTGCGCCGGAATGCTGCTTCCGCACTATCTATCTTTGGTGGAGCTGCACAAGACTTGTCTCCAAAACTGCGTAATGCTGCATCATATTACTAAGTCTTATTACCATAAAAAATGTGTGTGTACAAGTGTTAAAACATGACTATCGACTAATACAGATACACGTCCAATATTTCTTCTAATTAAATTACTGTTTTATAAAATGAGCTTAAACTTAGATGAGAACCTTAATGTGAGCCATCATCCTCAAATGACGCAAACCACATTATAAAACATGGACAGTGCAACATCTGAACCGATATAGCACCTCTGCTGACTGGCTGCACTGTAATGTGTAGCTCCACTCATCCTCATATGTTTCAGTGATGCAACATCTCATTTTCCACCTAGTTCTTCAAAACAAAACAAAACAACATCTGCAGGACCTTTCTGTTCATTATGTGAAGTAGCAAGTTGTAATCCAGCTGTTCAGGAACTAATTAGTTACTGATACTCATTGACAAAGTTGTGATGTGTATTTGTTGCAATAACAGACACAAATCTTGTTTGTTTGTTTGTTTTTCTCTTGGTAAGTCTGATGTTAGCATATGATGGCCGATGTAAGTGTAATTAGATATGCTGGACCTGGTAATATTTGGGCAGCAGTCTTGTCAGATTCATTTTCTGGTCTGGACTGAGTCCAAATACCATTTACAGTGTTATGTTTTTCTTCTTTTATTTGTGAACCATTAACTAGATGGTAGTTGCGTCAGTTCATCTCAACGTAAAACAGAGCAACAGAGCTGAGCTCCAATTCTGTAATTTGATGGAAATGTCAATTATTTTAAATAATATACAAGAGTCTAATTTATACAGCTGAAACATTACACTTACTGGACAAACTGGGTATCCAGTTTTGGGTATCCAGGGGGAAAATTATTATCACAATGAGGGCAGTCTGAAGCCAATTTCACACTAGATTCAGTAACTACTCAGTGCGATGCACTGCACTGTGCCATGCGTTATATGGTCCTATATTAATCAGTGTTCACTACTATATTAATCAGAAGATGGTCATATTGCTCCTTGGTCAGAATGGCCTAGATAATGGCAATTTGTGGAAATGACCATCCTGCCCAATAATGCGCCCCCTCTCAATCAGTCTGTTAACTGGGCAAAATGTCTTTGAGTGCATCATAGAGGCATTTCTAGCAGTCAGTCACCTCTCACCAAGAAATACATCACTTGGTCTTTATTTCATTGCCATCTTTTTTGATTACAGTTCATACACTAAATGGACAAAAGTATTGGGACACCTGCTTATTCATTGTTTCTTCTGAAATCAAGTGTATTAAAAAGAGTTCATTCTCCTGAACGTTTGACGATCACAACCGCACCTTTTCCCCAACTCCCTTACTTGTCCCTAAAGTATTAAATGACATGAATCTAACAGCTCAGTCCCCTCTTGCTCATGCTTGGCATTAAACATGGTGCCAGTAGGTTTGTGTTTGTTTATCTGCTCCAGAGGGTCCAATTCTGTTAGCCGTACTTCTCTACAGGGACACGACAAGCTCGTTTGTGCATTTGCACATCTGTGTCAGCAATGGGTGCAAATTAAAATAGCAGAATGCATTCAGTAGAAAAGATGTCCACAAATGTTTGGACATGTAGACATACTGTATAGTGTATTGGTATCCGACCTCTAAACTGGAGGAGGAAAATCGTACCCCGTTGCCACCTAAGCGCACACACAACACACAACAATGACAGCACAATTATGCTCAAAGTTGAGAAAAACTAGCTTTGTTTTCCTGACGGCAGGCCTTTGTTCAGGTGAGGTAGTGATAATACGAGTCAGACACTGTAATTTGGTTAAAGACCGTTAGGACATGGCTTGATAAGGGCAGACTTTATTTAGCGGTAGTCCCAGGTCGCACAGGGTTAGTGGGAATTTTTCATCCCATTCCTCGACATATTTACAGTACCTGGACACGTTAATGTTGCACTGTAAGCACGGAAACCTCAATTATTCTGCCATACTCCCCGTTGGGCTAATTATTCTAAAAACCCTCATTAGCCAGCCGTCAGGAAGCAAACGCCTCAAACTCTTCCTCTTCTCCGCCTTCATCCTCCTCCATTACCTTTGGGAGAATCTCTGATCGTCTGTCAATTTCTGAAATCTCTCTCTCTCTCTCTCTCTCTCTCTCTCTCTCTCTCTCAAGCTTACTCACTCTTTATCTTGAACCCTTGTTAATTATCTTCTGATGAGGAACTCATTTCTTCAAGCTTTTAAACCCTGCAAACAGAAATCAGAACCTCCAAGATTAATCTTAAAAGCCTGGATTCAAGCCTTCAAGCCACTCTCATATTAAAAGAGGATCACACGTTTTTTGAAGATCTATGGGTATTTCTGAAGCCATACGCTTGCTGTATTGATTTTATTAAGTGCTGATACAATTCAGTACAGTGTTTACGTTCACTCGAGGTCCTTAATAAAATGTGGTGCCTCCCAGTTCCATCACAATATGACCAAATGTAAGTACATTAGGGCCTGAAGAGTAGCTAAGAAACAGCAGGCCTTCATGAAAACATCTGTGTTAACTGCACCTCACAAACACAAGCAGTAAATGTGCGATGCTAACATAGTCTCTATATGCCAGTCCCCATGTTGACAATCTAATTTCATCTGCAGATGACTTTAGGCCACTGGAGATGGCTGGAAGGCCACGGGAGGGTGCTTCACAGCCCACTGATTAAACAAGTGGAAGCAGTGTCTAGTTGGCATATCAATCATTTTAGTGGATGTCTACCAGAAAAGGGGTAGATGCATTCAAACCTTTCCAAAATAGTTGCCAAACATCAGTTTCTGATCTAAAACACCAGGCAAATGGTTTTAACTGCAGGTATATTATTTAGTATTCCTGTATCATGGGCAACTGCCTGTAATATACTCAACCTGCCATTAAAGCAAGACTTAAACGAGGCTGCAGAAAGCAGGGCAGGTCTTTGTGTGTGGTGTGTGTGTGTGTGTGTGTGTGTGCGTGTGCTGAGCCATATTTACAAAGCAGAGAGAAATAAGAGCCCTAATCAGGTGGGAAGCCTGCGCTTGCTCTGCACTGCAATTTGCTTGACTTTAAATTATTCAGCACATCATCATTTTTTATGTCAGCAAGTGTGCACTTCCTGGCGACAAAAGGCCTGGCCGGCCTAATCGTTTTCCATCGTCTGCCATTTTTATGACTGACATAGCAATAAGCAGATTGTCCCAATATTTATGCCATCTGTGGTTTAGAGAGATAATTAAAGTATATAAATTAATCAAGTGCAATTAATTAGGCGCTTTATGTTGCCGGCGGTACATCACCTTGCATGTATAATTTATATTTATTGATTTGTTTGCTTTCATTAGCCTATGAGATAGTGGGCTGAGATGCATTAGAGCGGAGGGGGAAATGCAGCATTAGCATTGTGAGCAGGCCAGCGCTGCATATGTGTGTGTGGGGGTGGTCAGTAATTGATAGATCATCAGTGCTGCCCCGCTGATACGATGCTGTGTTAACTGTCATAAGTGTGTGGGATCAATGAAGGATATTTGGCTCTGGATCTTGGCCAGGCTGATACATGGTATGTATGAAAGCGGTTGTAGGCCTAATGTGAAGCTGATGGGTGATGCAGAATTTTGTCATTGCGGTGTCCAGATGGGGCTCCTGAAAATCGTGGGGGGACACACCGAATCCAAAAGCATAACTGCATTTCAGGAACGCTGTTATGATGCTGCAGTTTATAGACTACACACTTAAAAAAAAGTGTGTAGAGGATTCTGCACAGAATGTTTTTGAAAGAAAGATTTGTACATTATTAATATTACAAGATCCTTCAGGAACTTTTGGAGGTTCAGGTTGAAACTATGGAGGAAAGTTTTAAGGCCTCTAAACGTTCCTCAAGGATCTTGAACTATTAATAGTATATTGTACTAAAAAGATTCTTGTAGTTTTCTTTGAGGAACTTTTAGAAGTTCTTCAGTTTGAAACTGTGGAGTAACCTCTTAAATTGCTTCAAGGAACCTTCAGTAAAAGGATGCAGACCTTAAGAGGTTCCTTCACAGTTTTTAAGTTGAACAACCTCCAAACATTCTACAAGGATCTTGTACTTTTAACAGTGTGTAGTGACATTTTGAGAAAGGTTCAATATAGAAACTTCTACAGCACATTTTCCTTCAATCTCAAGAGATTCAGAGATCCTTCTATTCATGCAAATGGTTCTTCGAGTGTTTGTCATGTTAGGTGATTTTTTGTTCTTCAAGCATTTTTCCAAAGACAGATATACAGCTTTAATTTGAATTATTTGAGTTCATTATTTATAATGAACATATCATTTACTGGGAACAATCTGACACATTTTTAATATCATTGCACATCAAGGCCTTCAATTATTAGTCTGCAATAGTGTTTGAGGGGTGAAGACATTTTGGCCTCCTTGGGCATTTCAGGACAGTCAGAGCATATCAGACATGTCCGATATTTTCATTGTGACTGTAATATAGTACCGTATACTGGTCAGCAACTAAATCTAAATGGTCCCTTCAATCCCACCAATGAACTGAGTTTGAAGAGTGTTCACTGGCACCAGAGAATATCACAGATTTGATTGCTAAATAAGACCAGGAATGGGCCTTATAATGTGCATGCAAGCTTAAGATCAGGTTTAGGGGTAGACTGAGGTGTAGGTGAAGATTAGGTTTAGGTGTAGATTAGGTTTAGGTCAATTCTCAGTTGAGTCAACTCTCAGTGATGAATTGATTCTCAGTTCATTCTAAGAGTTAATTCTAAGTTCTGAGTCGACTCAATTGTGAGTTCACTCTCAGTTGCGTGTTCACTCTCAGCTGCGTGTTCACTCTCAGTTGTGTGTTCACTCTCAGTTGCATGTTCACTCTCAGTTGCGTGTTCACTCTCAGCTGCGTGTTCACTCTCAGTTGCGTGTTCACTCTCAGTTGCGTGTTCACTCTCAGTTGTAAGTTGACTCAGCTGTGAGTCAAGTGAACACCATAATTATAGTCAGGGATTCTGACTAGCATCCTAGCATTTGAGGTGAAATACAACAAGTGAACAGTGAATTTGAAGTCAGTGACATCTCCAGTATGGATTCAGAGGTTGTTGCCATGGAGCTCGGGGGTAAGACTGATGACTGGACCCCACACCTAATTTTCCTAATTGTTCAGGTGGAATCTGTTCTTTTCTCCCACTCAGCTATTGATTATGTGCTTATTGATAAGGGATTACTGAGCAGCACGCTACTCAAGACCTCCTCGGCATAGAAAGCACATTGACCGTCTGACCTCCTGTACGTCAACCAGCTACAGCTCTCAGCTCGATATCCACCAGACATTTGTTTTCACAAACAGAAACGTGTTTCCAGAGGATTTCTCATGGATACACGGTCTGTGCAGCTGGTCTGAGCAAAATCAAGCGGGAAAATAACAGCAGTTACATTTTCTGTTAAATGTAGGCTAGTAAAACATACACTGAGGACAAAAGTGTTGGGACACTTGCTCCTTCACTGTTTCTTCTGCAATTAAGGGTATTTAAAAGAGTTTATTCTGCTTTTGTTGGAGTAACTGTTTCTACTGTCCAGAGAAGACTTTCTGAGTTTTGAGCATTGCTGTGAGGATTTGATTGCATTCAACAACAGGAGTATTAATGAGGTCAGGGTGTTGGACGCATGATCCCCCCCCATGTCAACTAATCCCTAACCCATCCCTGCAGGAACACAAAATTAATTACTAGTTTTGTTTTTTTTAATTGTTCAGTGTTAGGCAAGACATTTCTGGAGCTAAATCTGTCTACATTAATTGACTAAAGGCCTCTTTATAGGCCATGGTTTGGCACATCACTCACAAAAGTCATGGTATTTCCTCCTTTGTCTGAAATAATGTCAATTATAAGTCTTTCAGTCATTTCATCAACTCAAGGAAAAAAAAGTCCTCCTCCTCCATGCAGAATTCTTTCAGCTATGTGATGTTCTAGTCATTATACGGACAGTCTTACATTTTCCTCATGCCCCCTCTGAAAAAATAAAGATGACACTTCCAGCACCATGCTTAACAGTTGGTATGAGGTTCTTATGCTCAAATGCACCAAATGTGTTACTGTTACTGTGCTCAAATAATTCAGCTTTGGATTAATCTGTCCAAAGTACATTGTTACAGAAGTCCTGCTCTTTGTCTAGATGTTCTCTTTTATTTATTTATTTATTTATTTATTTTACAGTAAAGGTCTCGTTCTGACATCATCTGTGGCAAGAGCTTCTTGTAGGTCCCATAAAGACATTTTAGGATTGTTGGAGAGTTCTTTATGCATTTTGTGGTCTGCTCTTTGGCTCTTCTCAGACTCATCTGCATCTACACCCTTCTTTCTGAATCCTTAAGAGGACATCTTGGCTCTCTTGGCAAGCCAACTACTTTCCGAATGGGTCACTTGAAGAAAAAATCAAGAAAACAAATGGATAAAAAAATTATCCTTTTAGGAACTGTTCCAACAATTAATGTATTTCTTAACGTGTCGTTTAAAGGGTTTATTATAAATTATTCTCAAAATCTAAAAATTTTGCTCCTCGCCAGTTTTCTAAACAGCCCCCTTGAGCCTGCCTCCCTGCCGTTAACTATTGAAAGTGATAAGCAAAACGTGTGAAAGGCGGTTATTGGCTGGTGCTGAATAATGCAGATGCATATCTGTTTGCCCACCAGTAAGAGAAACCTTTTAACCTTCCATCTCCCTGGGGGGTCAACCTACACACACACACCCCACTCGGGGCACACAATCTGAAACTTACACTCAGAACAGCTGGAGACATTTGCTGGGTGGTGGTCTTGCGTCTGTCCCATATCATTGTGAGTGTGTCCAAGTGTGTGTGAGTCGAGAGGCCATATTGACAGTACAGGCTGCCTGGTTTCTTTAAATCCGTCGTGGGATATCTGATAGCCACACAATGGGTCTCTGGGGGGGGGCACATGGTTTCCATTTTTTGGTTGACCAGTAGAAGTTGCCTGCTGAATCCTGACTGGGGGGGTCAAATCTATCTGGCTATTTATGGCCCCGAAATGTGACACTGCTTCTTAAATGCTGTCATCCACCTCTGATATAGGCTCACAGGTCTGTGTGTGTGTGTGTGTGTGTGTGTGTGTGTGTGTGTGTGTGTGTGTGTGTGTGTGTGTGTGTGTGTCAGCCAGAGTGTGCGTGCATTCCCATACGTGCAATGCAGGCAGAGAGAGGAACGAAGAGTGGGAGATATTTTACGATCGTTGCAGCAAATTGTTTTTCCCCCCGTCTCGCCCCTTGTAAACAAAGATGGGTTAATATGTTCTTTTGATGACAGCTTTATAGAAAGCTTTTAGTCCTTGAGTATGTATCATATTTACTGTAAGTATACTTCAACTACAAAGGCATGTCACGCTGGTCGTAAATCAGAGCCAGCCTGGAAGCAGAAAATTTATTCAAATAAAGTGCGTAAAATATGATTGTTATCTTATCTCCAGGAGACGCAGAGTGACTATGTTTGGTTTGGTGTATGGAGAAGAGGAGGGCGCCGTGTCTACTGCGAGTGATGCAATGCGGTTACTCAACTAAAACAGGCCTGTTTACAACATGACATCGGGAGTCTGTTTAATTTAAAGCAGGTCTTCCTCTAAAGGTGAACAAGGCCTTTTGGGTTCCTTTAACACATGCACATGCAAACACACACACACACGCACACACACACACACACACACACACACACACATACACACAACATTCAACATTCACTGTCCATTTTTATCAACTCAGTAGAACTTCGGTCAGGACCCCACCTCATTCTCAGCACTGCAGTGACAGTAACACGGCTGTGTTTGTTGCACTGGTACCAGTACATCAGATTCTCCTACCTAGTTGCTCCACCTTTAAGATATAAAGTCAGAGACAGAAGCTCATCTGTTTCTCAACAGTTTGTGTTGGTCATCCTCTAGTCCATCATCGGTGCTCACAGGGCATTGCCCACACATTGTTGGACTTTTCTCAGTGATACTTTTTTTCTAGATTGAGGATTGTACACACACTATATCACCATGTCAGTGTCACTACACTGCTCTGATGATGGCCTCTTGACTCACCTGACAAACATGGACACACTCACAGTCATATGGGACAGGCACATCTGTAGTGTTCCTGTAGGACACTGACCCTTGGTGAATAAGGTGAAAGGAGGCTAACAATGTATGCTGTGTTGGAACCCAGAAGGCATAGGATTCCTGAAGCACTAATGTAGAGGTCACCATCCCTGCACCTGGACAGCTACCCTCCTGCAGACTTATGTTTCTACATTAATCCACCTCATCTGACTCAGCAGGGTTGGTGACTCTCATAATAAAGTATTGAAGATAATATCTTGCAGACACAAAAGACCTGGAAATGATGCTGTGATGTTCTTAAGCTCTGTAGTTCTCGCATACCAAGGGAGCTCGAGTCAAGAAAGCTCTACATTTGTTAAGCTCAGAGTCCTCAAGGCAGTAAAGTTGTGAAGCAGGTGGGTCTGAAAACCTTACACTCTTGAAGCTGCTGAAGTCCCAAAACACTAAAGTTTTGAAGGCACTGGAGTTCTCAGTGTCTGGATTCTAGTTGAGTCTAAAGTTTAAGAATCCTGAAGTCCCTCAGTAGACATAAGGAGGACCCTCAGGAGGATTAATCCCCACAAAGCCATTAGCCCAGACAACATCCTTGGGAGGGCGCTGAGGGACTGTCCTGATCAGCTCTGCAAGGTGCTGGCTGATGTCTTCAACTCCTTCCTCATCCAGGTAGATGTCCTCACCTGCCACCATTATCCTGGTTCCCAAGAGTTCTACAGTGACAGGTCTGAATGACTCTGGCCAATAGCCCTCACCCTGAAAGAATATTTATGGCCCACATCAAAGCCACCACTGATGTCAGTTGGGATCCACACCAGTATCCATACCACAAGAACCGATCCACAGAAGATGCCATCTCCTCTGTCCACACTGCCTTCACCCTCCTGCACTGGTTGTAACATCACAAACAATGATGAGTCCAGCTACAGACGGGAGGTGGAACACCTGGAGGGTTGGTACAGGGAGAATAATCTCTGCATCAGTGTGAAGAAGACGAAGGAGACCACTGTTGTACGTAAGTAATTATACTTTTTTAACCCACTGTGTTGTGCACACACATGATTTAATCCTCCACATTTAACCTATCCACACACAGTGATACACACATAAACACTATGTGAATTCACACACCAGGGGGCAATGAGCACATATGCCCGGAGCAGTGGGCAGCTCAATCCTCAGGGCCCAGGGAGCAGCTGGGGAGTTCAGTGCCTTGCTCAAGGGCACTTCAGTCATGTCCTGCCAGTTCAGGGATGCGACCTTCCAGTCACCGGGCCACGGCTGCTCCCATGGCTGGACTTCAGAAGGGACAGACAAACCCACCCCCTGGGTTCTACCCTGAAGCTGTAAGACTGTAAGACTAAATAAAAAAATCAATAAATAAATAAATCAATAAATAAATAAATTATATATATATATATATATATATAGTGCTTGTCTTCCTAAGATGTGTATAAGAGACAGTATATATATATATATATATATATATATATATATATATATATATATTGCTTTGTTGGGTGTAAATGGGACCCCATGTGATGTGAATGACAATAAAGTCTCTTGATTCTTGAATCTTGACTCTGAGTGATCAGTGAGGGGGAGGGACTAAGATATTGTTAACCTATATATGTGGTTACAGAGGAAAATGAGAAGAAGAGGCTGTTTGTTCAAATTGTAGAATTAAAGTGCTGAGAAGTGATGATACTGATATATACATAAATAACAAACATAATACAGGATATTCTGGTTGTTTTTGTTATTTCATTTGGTCTACTTTCAATGTTGTTTTTTTTTTTGTAAATATCTTTGTCAATCTAATTATTACAAATAATAATTGAAAATACTTGAGATGTAAAGTGGTTGTTAGTCCTTCAATGCAGTTTTGATAAAATATATAAACATATTTCAATTTCTTAATTTTTACTTTTGAGTAGCTAAATTTGAGTAGCTTAGGATCTCCTGAAAATAAAAATACTTGTTTTTAGCAAATAAACGTATGTCAAACCACAGAACACATCAAAATTAGGTTCTAAAAGTTAATGCCCTTAATTTCATAAAAGAAACAATGAATGAGCAGATGTCCTAATATTTTTGGCAATATAGTGTATTTACCCTTTGATCCCTGAAATTGTACCATTGTTGAAACTTAGTAGAAAGACAGATCAGTGCTGTCAGTCTGGAGGAATGTATTAGATGGCAGTTACGGCCTTGTCGTCTCTTCCCCTGGCCAAGACCTGCAAGTCCATCATCTTATCTTCCACTCCTTCTACATGTTTTCCTAAAACAAGCTGGAGCCACTCCAGTGCTGTATTATTCTCTCACTGGAACAGAAGGAAAATACAGTCCACTGCTTCAGTTTATGTTTCAGAGGAGCAGGCCACCCTGACCGTGCAGAGAGCAATAAGGAGGGGAGAGGGAGAGGAAGGGAAAGGGAGGGATGGAGAGTAAAATGGGGAGATGAACGGGGTGACGTGGATGATGAGACTTGGAGGGAAAGCAAGAGAAAGAGAGCTAAAGAAGGGAGAACAAAGATGTCACAGTTGAAAAGGAGAAAAGAATGAGTAAAGCAGCAATAAAAGGATGCGACTGAGTGAAAGAGAAGAACTCAGGGTGATGCATCATCTCTAAACTTCAACTTGGTTGAGAAAAAACAGCCCTGTCCTCCAAGCTTCCACTCAGGCTGGAGTGTTTCAAGGTTATGCTAACTCAAGCATGCTGCACCAATAACATAAACAGTGCGATAACCAGCTGCCCGGCAGATTTCTGTCATAACTCATGCCCATAGACGGCCTGAGGGCCTGCTATTTTTTTTGGGCACATAAAATTGAGGAGGAACAATATTTTTGATTCCAATGTTCTGTTTGGCATTCTTGGTGCTGCACGTCCATGTGAATCATTGAAAAAGCTTGTTTCAGAGTGTCTTAAAATTACTCCACAAACAATCAGTCCTCCTCTTAATAATCCCTAATGTTGAGGCAATTTTTCTGTTCCAATATCTCGTCCCAGTGCGATTGTGTTAATTCTGTGGCCATTATGTTAGTGTGATACCTTTCTCACTACTCTGTCTTTGTACAGAGTACAAAGGACAGCAGTAATAGAATGAATTGTTTATGACCAAAAAAAATCCCCCACTAAACCAAATATACATTTCATATATACAATATACATTTTTTAAAGTGTCCTTGAGTGTCGAGAAAGGCACTTATAAATAAAATGTATTATTATTATTATTATTATTATTATTATTATTATTATTATTATTATTAATTATAATAATAATAATAATAATAATAACAATAATAATAATAATATTATTATATGGTATTTTTATGCATAAAACTGAATAAATGTTTATTTATTTATTTATTTATTAAATAAAATGTAATTAATAGAAATGTAATCTTCTGGTGAGAAAAAGTTTGGAAACTCCCTCATTTATTACTGTTTACAACGCCTAGAATGCGGGTTTAGCGCATCAGCTGCAAATGATTAGACCATCATTAGAGATGACTTTGGAGGAGCCTAAGTTTTTTAAACCTGAGACATTAGTTAGGTTTACTATTGATTGTTGAAGTGTGTGGTATTATTACCAGGGTAAGAACCAAAGAGCTCTTTGGGGGCTTCAGAAAGAAGGCTGTAGATAAGTCCAGAAAGGGATTTAAAAAACATTAAAGCAATTAGAAATCAGGTGTTTCTGTGTCCACAAGGAATGGAGAACATTTAAAACAAATGTCAGCATGGCCAGATCAGGCAGTCCTAGCAAGTTCAGGCCAAGAACAGACTGCAAAATGCATAAAGACGTCTGCAATAATCCTAAAATGTCATCTCAGGCCTACAGGTAGCTCTCGCCACAGTTGATGTCAAAGTGTAGTGTCTACCATGAGATTCTGAAATTAAACAAAACCATCGAGTCAAAGTTTGCCAGAGAACATCTGGACAAAGAGTACGACATCTGGAACAATATGCTTTGGACATAGCTGAATTATTTGGGCACAGTCACAGAAGATATGTTTGTTTTTCTTCTGAAATCAAAGCTTTCAAAATGAGTTCATCCTGCTTTAGTTGGAGTTACTGTCTCTACTGTCGCAGGAGGATTTCTCTACTAGCTTTGAGGATTTGATTGCATTGAGCATTATTAGTCAGGTCGGGATGTTGGATGATCACCACACCACCTCATCTAATACCCAGCTCCCTTCTCATGCCCCCAAAAAGTTCCATACAACACTTCCACTGCTCCATAGTTCAATACTGGGGGCTTTATACCACTGTAGCCTGTGCCTACCATTAGACATGGAGCACATAGGTTTGGTTTCTCTGCTCCAGAGAGTCCTGTTTTATTGGTAATTCTTCTTTTTGGGGAATAGACAAGCTGTGTGTGCATTTGCACATCTGTGTCAGCAATGGACGTGGCTTACAACTTTGAAGTTGTAGCTGAATTAATTATTTTAAAGGGGTGTCCACAAATATTTGGATGTATAGTGTAGCACTACTAGGAAAGGTGTGGACACCAGCAAAACCCCAACCCACTACCGAACAGCTTAGCGTCACCAAAGTCTCAAAGAGTCTTTGAAAGTATTATTTGTGTTGTAAGTCAGCCAGACCATCCAGCATGAGAGGAGCGGGAGAGAGAGAGAGAGAGAGAGAGAGAGAGAGAGAGAGAGAGAGAGAGAGAGAGAGAGAGAGAGCGCGAGCGAGCACGTGTGACTGTAGATGCATGCCTCAGCCCTGTCGTTAGTCAGTGTAGCTGTTCATGAGGTTGGGGCCTGCTAATCCTCAGATATATATTCCCCTAATTAATCCTGATTACAGCCCTCTAATCACCCTCCCCGAGCCGCTCTGAAACAAAGTGACATTTCCTAATGAATCAAACCTGTCGTACGCCATTGCAGCCTCATGTCACGGCCACACTAGTCGGTCAGGTCCCCAGAGGGGGAGGCCACTGCTGGGGTTTCATTTCCCCCAGTGCTGCTGGGTAATGTCACCTAGACGTTTTAGACACTTTAGCAAAGTAGATTTGTAGTAACACTGCACCTCGTTCCCCACAGGACTAATGGCACTTCAGTGAGAGCAATAAACAATAAACAGCCTGTTTTGGTGACATTCGTGTATATTTTTACATGCTGATCAGATAGAGGAGAGGTGGACAAAGAGGACAGATCAACTGTACTTAACCTTTAGAACTCTAGACCAGTTTTGTGGGATATTTTTCATTGTATGATGTGCTTTTAATCACCAAAATTAGAAAAGTATTTAGAGGACACTTTGTCTTTATTTGAGGTCAAAATTAAGAAATCAATGTAATACTTGTGTGAATTTGATCAAGAAATTACTTGCACCTAATTTTTTTGTATTTTCGTTTGTTTATAGGGACTAAAAACACTTTACATCTTAGAAATCCTGTTAGAAATTGATCACTCAAAAAGTCATTGAGCTGAAAATGTCAGAATTCAGATTATTTGTAATAATTACATTAACAAGGGTATTTATAATAACAGCCACTATGGAAGATTTTTTATATCAAGAATCCACTTGAATCCATGAATTCTTAATATTTACAGATCAAATACACTTAAACACTAATTGCGTATGTGAGTTATGGATAATACACAGTATTGGTCTTAGTGTGAAAATTCAAAAGGACCACCACAGAGCAGGTATTATTTGCGCGATGGTTCGTACAGTCATGTGAAATAGTTAGGAGTCCCCATGAACACTTCGAATTTTTTTTTAAACATATTTAAACTTGTTGACATTTGATCTTTATTTTAACTGTATTGTCGGTGGAGGTGATATAACTAAACACACACAACTGAAGAAATGTCTTTTAAACATTATTTGGAAAATGAAATGTGTTAAAATGCAATTTCCTTGTGAACGTTAGGACACTTGATGGGTAAAATATTGTCAAATATGTTTCCTATAACCGTCTACGTAGATTTTCCCACTCCACCATTCAGAATTCATGTGATGTTTCAGTGTCAGTCTTTGCACAGACAGTCTGTCTGCACTGGACTTTGTCTAGGTGTTCTCTGGAAAACTTTAGTGTTGCATGATGTTTAATGTCAAAATCAAATGAATGTTGGATCAGAAATGAGCAGATACTATTTTGGTTGAGGGTGATTATCAGCACTGAAGTGACACTGACATGGTGGTGGTGGATTTGTGTGTGGATCAGACACAGCAGTGGAGCTGGAGTTTTCAAATGCCAAAAACATGTACAAAGTGTAGAAACAAGGAGGTGGTCATAATAAGGTGACTTGACACAGAATCAGTTTTTCATGCCATACTAGTGGGTTTGTGTGACTTCCTGTTAGATGGCCTGTTATTGCAGGTATGCACACAGCCACAGTGCAGACAGACACCTTCCCAAGAGACTTCTTTTTTTCTCTAGGCGACGCTGTCTTATTAACCAATCTTCACTCATGACCTGTTCTGGCCAGATACATTAACTCCAGTCAAGGTCAAGCCTAACAGACCACATGGTACCATCAGCCCTGAAGATGAGTGCCAGATGCTGCTGCAGACAACTGACCTGGCCCTTTTACATCCAGGTCAGTGGGACCTGCGGCCAAAGGGTCTCCTGCTGCACCAGTAATGCTTAACAAATTAACTCTGTCCCCCCTCTATGGATGGGGGCCACGCTACTTTCTTTTACGCCACACTATCCCGGGAGATGGGATTGTGTGAAGCCTGAGATTGTTTCCCCGATTAGGCAGAGAGAGAGAGAGAGAGAGAGAGAGAGAGAGAGAGAGAGAGAGAGAGAGACAGTTTCAGCCTTGAATCGTTCATTCTCTCTTCTGGAATCAGCTTCACTCCTCCGAGCACTTGGAAAACAATAGCCAGCTGCCATTCTATCCCTCCATTCACCCTCCCCCCTCCCCTTTGATCGTCCAAATGAAGGCCGCTGGCATTTCTTATAGAGTGGAGATTGCTTATCGATCTATATCAAAATATTCATGCTAATCTGCGGGCAGCCCGAGACTATTTTCAAGCCAGGTTAGCAATCAGAGCAAGGCCGGTCTGTCTGGAGCAATTGGCAGAGCCGTAGAGGGTAATCAGAGAGGGGTCCAGCAGTCAAATGCACTTTGCCGTTTAAATTTAGAGCCCTGACAGTGATGGAGGAGGCCGCAGAAAGGTGTTGACAAACCAAATTGTTTGTTCCAGCATTATTTTGCCAGAGATCAAGTCCAGAGTAATGCGCTGTGAATTTGTTCATTACGGCTGGGGGGGGGTGGCTGGTGGGGGCTGGAGGGGCATTTGCCAGAGAAGGATGAGAGTTTGGATGGACGTCAAGGGGCATGTGTGTGCGTATCAGTAAAGGGGGTGGAATCTTACTAACACTGGTGTCAACCACAGAGGCTGGGTGTGTTTACTGCGAGAAGATATACAGAAGGTGTTTTGGAAAGAAATGGTGTTTGGACTCTGAATACATTTATGCATTATGTACTCTGTTAACCTTTTTAATGTATCTTACACTTAATCATCTTGTTATGTTTAACTGTTGGGATCAGATCCAATATTTAGTGTTTATGGCTTCAGCAAATAAAAGGGAAAAAAATTCAACTTGGACCATAAATACATTTATGTTGATTGTATTAAATGTTATTTTGCATATTTTCTGATCCATTTTAATGCTTTTTAGGCTCAATAGTCTTGTTATGTTAACTTAAAAAGAACAGTGACAGTGTTCCCAGGTCAAGACCCATATTTAACCATGTTTAACACTCCGAAAGTAGCAAAAAATAATATTTTTGTGCATAAAAGCTCAGAATTTAGTGTAATCAAGATTTTCACCATGTAGAGATCATGGATTAAATATGAAAATCTAATGAACATCTGTCAAATGTTTTCATGAATATTAAATATTAAAATTAAACTAGAAATAAAATAAAATAAAATCATAATAATAATCCAAGTTTCTGGATTTCTGATTTTAATGAGCTATGAACCTTTCTGATCAACAGTAAAACAAAAATAAGGCTTCCAATATTTTACGTATCATATAAAACAACAAAATTTAATTTATAATATCAAACAGTTTTGAAGTCATTTTAGATTTTCTATTGTTAAGATGCAGAAGTATGTGCGTAAACAGGGGATATAACACCAAACAGGAGGTTCCCCAACGATCCATTAGGGCCTCCAACCATGGGTATGGAGGTTCACCTTTCCCCACCTTCTGACACCCCTAAATATAAACATACAGTATCCGTCAAAGGTTTGCACACACCTACATCCTTCATGCCTTCAAGAGATTTGTAGTATTTCCATACAATATAGCAATATTGGGAACACACACTTGTTGAAGTTCCCAAACTTTTGGGCTTGTGTGCAGCTCCAAATATCAGTTCAAATGCTCACAGCAAAGTTCCAAAATCTAGTAGAAGCTATTTCCTGTGCAGGTAGTTCATCTTATTATCCCTGGTTTCAGAAAAAAGAATGAAAGTGAACCTCTAATACATTTGGTCAAGTTTGTCCAAGGTTTTGACATATAATAAACATTAGATTAGTCATTTCCATTAACATATTCAGGTTTCATACTAATAAATTGAAGTAAATGATTTGAAACCGAAACAGCAGGTCCAGGTGTTGATGTATCTGAATTATTAGCATAATAGCATAATAATTACGTGTCAAATGCTCTTATAAGTCAGCACGGGTCATTGGACACAGATTACAAGACTAAATCAAAAATCTACATTGAAAAACATATGGCTTCCCTTCTTAAACAACACCTCCCCAGCAACACATCACGCCACACCCTGGGTAGAAGCCTAGCTTATGCATATCCTGTCATCCCTGAGACCATCTCTCGTTAATGCCGTCATGCAATTATTGCTCGGAAGAAGCAGCAGTGCTAAAGAGCAGGAGCTAATCCGCGAGAGGGCACAGGGGCTAGCCACTAACACCATATGGCTAGTGTAATGACGAGGGGAGGACTGCATTCAGGTCAGTCATACAACAGTATTAGTGTCAGGTGGGGATTAATGCGCTAATGTTCCTTCATTCTCAGACACAACATACTGTACATGACCCGGCCTTCCCTCCACAGGCTCGAAGGCACACATGTTTACAGCTTGCATTTTGCACTAATACTCCCTCCACACATGTATAATCGGCGGTTCTTGCTTTCTTTCTTTCCGTCTCGTTGACATCCTCCGATTATTTACAGTGTTGTTTATTAGCAGGCCCTGCCATCCCCTTTAAGATGATGACAAACCATTCACTTAAAAAGCGCTGGAACAATCAGCCCAATGCTTCTGTGGTGAGATGTACGCCCCCCGCGTGTAATCAGAATATATCCCTACACCTATTTCAACATCTCTGCTGCTTTTCCAGTGTAATATTTATATGAAGAGATGTACCCTAAACCATGAAAATGAACATTAATGCTTCACATTATGTATTCAACCACATTTGATTCAATTATGGTGAGCCTTTAAAAGCATATTATTCTTCCAACAAGCTCCGTTTCTCTTGCTCTTGCATTGGGATCTGTTTTATGCTCAACTTAAAGTACAGTTAAAGTCAGGCACAGTAGTAATGAGTGGATCTACAGGGCATTTAACTGTTTTTTTTTTTTTTCAATGAGGAATACTCAGACAACGGAATCCATACATCTGATAGTTCAATAAATCCTCTTTGAAACATGGTGAAGGTTATGCTTTTATTCCGAGGCCCCTTAGGAAGCAATACAGCAGAGGCTTGGAGCATGTTGCTGTTGGGGATGGGTCTGTAATACCAAAGTATCAGTGGGAGTTCCAATACTTTCACTATATAATGTGTTTGGGTATGTTTTACCAATATATACACACCTTTTTTCTACACTTCACATCTGTTTCTTGGCATACTTTGTTAGCCCCATTTCACCCTGTCAGGACACCACAGGACCACGACACAGTGGGTATTATGTGGCTGGTGGGTCACTCACAGCACTGCAGTGACTCTGACATGGTGGTGGTGTGTTAGTGTGTGTTGTGCTGGTACAAGTGGATCAGACACAGCAGTGCTGCTGGAGAGTTTAAACCCTGTCCATTTACTCTCCACACTATTAGACACTTATTCCCAGCTTCTTCACCGATGTAAAGTCAGAGACAGAAGCTCTTCTGTTTCCGTACAGGTTTTACTGGTCGTCCTCTAGTCCTTCATCAGTGCTCACAAGATGCTGTTGGTTTGATATTTCTGATTGGTGGACTGTTCTCCGTCCAGCAGTGGCGCTGAGGGGTTTAAACACTTAAATTCCGAGGCCCCTTAGGAAGTAACACAGCAGATGCTCAGATTGGAGCGCGTTGCTGATGGGTCCACTGTAATTCATAGCCTGGAGAATAGCAGGCTGTGAAAAGTGAACATATTGTTCTTGTTTGAATAAAATTACAAGCTCAATATGGCAAGTGTTATATATTCAATTTCTCACAAAATGGCAAGCAGGGATATCGTTGATGTGACAATGTCTGGGTCGAGGCCATATGCTTTAGTCTCTTTATCATACACACACGTGCACTCAGACACGCAGGATGCTGGGTGTCAGCAGACGTCTTTGTCACCTGTGTGCCTGTGTGTGTGTGAGTGTGTGTGTGTGTGTACGTGTGTTGTTTGGTGTTAAGGTGAGAGTCAGTACGGGGGGGTTGTGGGAACTGGCAGATGGATGTGCTTTTGCATATGTGTAAATAGTCACAGACAGCGATTAGCATACCTATGTACAGATGGCAAAGTAATAAAGAATAAACCATAAATCTGTCTGCTCTTACATCTCATCTGAAAACTGAAAATAAGCCTCATAGAGCAAGAACTTAATGTAAAACATCTTCTATGACTATTAATGTATTTATCAGCATTTCTGTTAATACACATACACCCATTGCTGACATGGATGTGAAAATGCACACACAGCATGTAGCCCCTGTAGAGAAGTAGTGACAAATAGTTAAAAGGCCTCTCTAGAGCAGATAAACACACGTCAACCCATTGGCACCTTGCCTAAGGCTAAATGTGGGCTAGAGGAATTTAAAGCCCCCCAGCATTGAGCTGTGGAGCAGTGCAACGGTTCTCTCGAATGACGGAGCTATGTTTAGGGTGAGTCGGGGGTGAGGTGGGGTGGTGATCATCCAGCATCCTGACATAACTAATGCTCTTGTCACTTAAAGCAATCCAGTCTTCATAGCACTGCTCCAAAATCCAGTGCATAGGCCTCCCTGGAAGCAGGGAGAAATCTTTTGTTTTAAATATGCATGAGTGGGTGTCCCAAAACATTTGTCCACATAGTGTGTTTTTGGATGGACTGTAGACCATCTATATCTCGGCTTACTTTGTAAGCCTCATTTCACCCTGTTCTCCTATGTTCAGGACCGTGCAGGACCACCACAGAGCAGGTATTATGTGGGTGATGGGTTATTCTCAGTGTCACTGACATGGTGGAAATGTGGTATCACTGCATCAGATGTAGCAGTGACTATAGGACTGTTTAAACAGTGTCCAACCACTGTCCACTCTGTTAGACACTCCTACCTAAATGGTCCACCTTGGAGATGCAAAGTCAAAATGTCAAAGTTCTTAGTTTGTGTTGCTCATCCTTTAGTCCTTCATTAGTGCACACATAATGGCTGGAGGATTCTGGTGGGTGGACTGTTCTCAGTTCAGCAGTGACATTGGGAAGTTTCAACCCCGAACAAACCACCACCATGTCAGTGCTGAGAATGACCATCCATCCATCTTCTCATCTGCTTCATCCTGTCCAGGGCAGGAATACCCCCTGGATTGGCTCCTAGTCCATGGCAAGGTAACATATTGAACCACAATTAAAAAAAAAGTCATGAAATACATCACTTTACACATAATAAATAAAAAAAATGACAGTGTAAACTATGATATTGATGATATTTTAATTTTGTGAGATGAACTAGAACATCATGACATTAATGAATATAATATAATTTGAGGCCTGAAACACTGGCCTTCACAGTGTGCCTGAATATTCATTATTATGCAGTTTGCCATGACACTTCCGGTGCAATCTTCATTAGACATGCAGGTTGAACACTTGCCAGTAGCTGGCACTCATCCTGTATTTAAATGACTCTTTAACATGTTCCTAGAAAAAAAAAATCTACCAGGCGACAGAAAAAGATACCTCAAGGAACTATTCATTAAATGTGTAACTTTTCTTCTGCATGCTAAAAGAAAAAAATAAATAATAACAAAATAAGGGTGTGAGAAGCCTCTCTCTCTCTCTCTCTCTCTCTCTCTCTCTCTCTCTCTCTCTCGCTCTCTCTCTCTCTCTCTCTCTCTCTCTCTCTCTCTGACATTTCAAGTGAAAATTACCAGAGTTTTTTTACACATTTCCGTGTCTTATTGGCGTATCCTAAGAATTTCCAGAGGCTTGTGTGAAGCCTGCCTCACAGCTACACTACATATGTTAGGAGTTAACAAGAAAATGTGCTCTCTAAACCTAATGAAAGACAAAGATAAAGGAATAAAACACCCACAGCAGCCTTATGTTTTGTCGAGTGCACAGCTAGACCGAGATTTACTGTTCAAACGTTTGGCACACCTGCTTAAATATTGTTGAAAGTAGATTTTCTGTTTGGTTCTTTTAAAATCTTATTTTATTGAAATAAGCAGGAGAAGCCTATTCACCTTACTCAGCCCATTTTCAAGCGGTGAGGTCGGACAGTGGGCCCATTGACCTGGAATACATCCACAGTGATAATAACTGTACAGAATGAGACGTGTAATACACTCATGGGTTTGAACAACTGTTTTAGGAACACAACACTAAAAAGATTAGACTGTTGTGAGGCATTTTCTTCTTTGAGTTCTGTAAAGCTGCTCGGTGACATCAGTTGTAAAAAAAAAAAAATAAAATAAAACAATACAAATACATTTTGATTTTATTTGTTTTGAAAATACCCAAATGTTGGTCTACTGAGTTTAGAACTGGCTCAGTTCTAAAGGTCTGATGAAGCGGATGTGGCACATAGCTTAGAGCATAGCCAGGGCTGGACACACAACTGGGGGGTTGTGTGGTGGATCCATTCAGATCAGTTTCTTTTTGTTGATGGGGGGGGGGGTAGCCTACTTCACCTTCTCAGCGGCCCACACCCATAGCGGCCCTCCAGGATTTGCCCTGGTCTCCTGATAGCCAGTCCATCACTGAGCATAGTTAACTAGCTAGATCTTAGGCTAAATTGTACCTGACAGTCTCAATCACCCAGTTCATCTGCTTCACCTGAGCTTCATAACTGAGTAAGGATGTTTTCTTGAAAAGAAATGTCCAGCTTTGGAGCTAGCTATCTAACTAACTCTTAGGTTTATTTCATACCTGACACCCTGAAGCACCCACCGCACTCACTTCCCCAATGTTTTACAACAGAGACAATACTTAACAATGTTCAGTGGGTAAAAATGTTCTGGTGTTGTTTGCCCCAAAATAAGATGACTGGTTCTGTGGCTCTGGTGAAGCAGACATGTCAGGTGCTTGTAAGGCTGTCAGGCTGTCAAGAGTTAGCTATGCTCTAAATAACTCTATAGATAATTTACACATCTGTCTCACCAAAGGCAGTGAGTCGAAAATCAAGGCTAAAATCATGTACTCTGAACCTGGCATAAGTGAACCTGGCATCTGTATTCATGAAAGGTGCCCAAACACTGGTCAAACACTAAACCTTAGTTGAAAATAAAAATTGGGTTGATGTCAAAACCCAACATTAATTCCCAACCAAAATTCAACATTGGTACAAAGTCACATATCTGTCAAAACACAACATTCGTTGGTTAATATCAAGCTTCAACATTTGACAAATGTCGTGTTTTGGTTATTTAACACCACAGCTTAACTCTTTCACACATGACACATGTCAGTATTTTCTATGTGCATGCACTTATTTACATATTTATTTATGTATTTATTTATTTATTTGAAAACAGAGGACACATGGACTGTGTTTTCACAGGGCAGTGAACTGTGGTTCATGTGTTTTTCATAGACAGACCAGTAAATGTTTAAGCATATTTGTTCTACAGCATTAAACTTTCCATTTTACTTCATTTATTTGTAAAAAGCTTTTATTTGTTCCATTCAGTGGGCCGTTAATGCAGTATCACTTATGTATCTCATATGAATAACAGTTACGTAAAAACCCACAGACGCACACACTGTTGAACGCTTGGAACCCAAGATCTTCTGGGTTTCATATCTCAGGATTAGACAGACATGATACACATATCATGATAAACTACAGACTGATAAAAATGTGTGATAAAATTTTCAGCGATTAATCCAGATCAGAAAAACAGCCAAAATTCATTTCCAACTGAATAAAATCCCATTCTAAATGCCGAAGAATGTGAGTGCCAGTGAGTGTTTACCGCTGTGTTTACAAGTATATGCTTGACCTGCATGCAAACTCCAACTGATCAGCAAGGTTGGACATGGCTGATAATGACCCTGACACAGACATTAAGTAATAGAGGGAAATGAGAAGAAGGGGCTCACAGTGTTTACATTTCAGAATTGAATTTTAGAGGAATAATGCTAATACATAATACATAAATAGCAAAAATAGTAAAACACATTTTTTTAATTCTATTCACTACTGTGAACTGATTATTATAAATACACTTGTCAATCTACAATCATTACAAATAAATCATCAAAAACTGAATGGATGTTCGGTTTCTAGAGATTTAGGGTTGGATTAGAGTTCGTGTTTTTGAGTCCTTATAAGCACAACATAAAGAAATCTAACCTATTTTTACATATTAAATGAAAACAAATTTGAGTAGCCTAGGATCCTCTGAAAATAACAGTATCTGGCACGTGCGACAGTCTCTTATAAACCCTTTTCTAATGTTTTGGTGAGTAAAAGAATGTCAAACTAGGAAAACATCCCACAACATTGGCTATAATTTCTGCTTCTGTTTTTTTAAGTTGACTATTTGTTACACAGATTTTTTTTTTTTATTGTAAAAAAATATTTTTTTTAAGCTGCATTGTTTCTGTACTCACTCACTTATGTGAATACCACACACACGCACACATTCCCACACCACATTACCACTCTCCTCCTCCGTCCAGCTTGTGGCCTCAGGGTCCCGCACACACACACCATTCATATTACAGCTGATTCTGAAAATTAGTCAGCAGGATATCCCTTAGAGATGTTCCTGATTACTACGCTCTGCTTCAAATCCTTACCAGACCAGCCCTCAGTGTGTGTGTCTGTGTGTGTGTGTGTGTGTGTGTGTGTGTGTGTGTGTGTGTGTGTGTAACAAGTGTATACACTGTATACTAGAAACACACGCACACACGTGAGCACACACACACACACACACACACACACACACACACACACACACACACGCACGCACACACATGCACACACACAGAGCCTCAGCAAATGATTGTCTTTGATATGAAGGAGTTCCGTTTACGTTGCTTATCTCCCTCTGTGATGAATTATATCAGCGTATGCATCTGGGTCTGTAATCATGTTACGTTGTTATGGTATCCACACTTATTTAATGAATTTATGAGTACTGTAATCGGTATAAGAGGATTTTTTACTGTTTATCTTGATGATTGCTTTAGCTTTTTGGTGAATTACGGAAATATGAAGTTCTGTAGCAGAGGTACCTGAGAAAGTTCATAGATCTGAGTAGTGAACTTTTAAATCTGAGCTATTTAGCCACACCTGATATAGGAGGAGTGATGACCAATCACCCAGTGATCTCCACCACATTCATCTACATCTTTTGACTAGTTCTCACAGAGATCACTGCTTTAACGTGCCTGAATTATCATAGCATGGTGGCTACAGGCCTCGTCCCATTTCACTACCACAATATTAGTGTGCCAACTGTGTACCTTGTCCAAAAATGCTAGCGTGGCATCCAACATTGCTACCAAGCCCCCTGTCCACACTGACTGAATTATTATTTTCTTTATGATTCATTGGGAAGCCGACATCATACACTAGCAAAAGACACACAACCAGCTACCGGTGTGTTTCTGCTGCACACACTGGTAGCTGGTTGTGTGGGAATATTGGGAATTTCACTGGTGTTGCTCTTTAAATTATGAATAACAGTGATAGTTCATCACATGCAAGGAACATTAATAAATACCAGAGTGATGTTAGATGTTTGTTCAGCCAAACCTACCCTTAAGGAAACCCAGGAATAACTGTATCAGTAAATCAGTGTTCAGTTAAATTCACTGAGGTCTACTGCTGCTGGATGTGAACAAATTTATGTGTTGACGAGAGAAACTTGTGCTTCAAATAAGCAACTACTTTAGTAAGTAGCTTTGAAAAATGTAATAAAAAATGTCCAGAAAGCTGAAATTCAAACTGAATGGAAAGAGAATTCAGTATTTTTAAAACATTGGTGTTGCAAAATAATTAATCCAAGCTGAGATTAATCAAGTCAAATGAAATAGAAGTGATTACAGGATGGTTTGCTGTGAGATGCCTGCCCAAATGCAGGACTCTAAAGCTACGTTCACACAGCAGGTAAAAGTGGCCCAAATTTGGCCTTGATCATATCATTGCTGTCCAATGAAAACCTCCAAAATGGTGGTTTTAAACACTGTAAAAATAAATAAATTAATGTTCTTAACTTTGAATGGGTGTTAATGTAAAATAAGAGAAACTGAAAGCAATTTAGAGCATGTCTATTGATCTGTTCATCCATAATTATTTGTACAGAGTACAGAGCAAAAACATGGTTTAAACCTTGGAGGAAATTAAAACGTACAATAATGAAGATACATGGTTTTCATTTGACAGCAGCAATATGTGACCCAGATGTGTTACCTGTGTGGCAATGTGAATGGCAAAAACCCACTGAAAGAAATGTCTGAATGTAGCCACAGGAGGACGAGGCTGTAGGTTTAAAGGAAAATTAAAAGCTGAAAAGTTTAATGAAACCAAAAGTTTAATGAAATCAACATTTCCATCTGTGAAACATACTGACGGTAGGGTCATGGGTTGGGCCTGTTTTGGTGCATTTGGGCCACGAAGGCCCATTACTCGATCGTACTATATTATCTCAGCAAATTCTAAAGGAAACTTTCAGAACATCTGTCTGTGAGTGAGACTGTGGGTCATGCAGCACGACAAATGTCCCAAGCACACAAATGTTTCTACCAACTGGTTCCACCAAAGAAAAAGAAAAAAGGTTAAAGAAAAGTAAAGCTTTCCAAGCATAAATATTTTCCAGTGTCCAAATTAAAGTGCTGACCTAAAACAGAGTTGAAATTGTCTCTAACAATAGAACAATGATTTTCTGATGGTGTTAAATATAAATAAATGAAATTTCAATTAAACATTAGAAATGGTTTGACGTTTTCTTTAATGCTGTTTTAGTGTGAGTGGTGTAGCACTGCTTATGCTGGCATGAGTTAGGAGAGAGAATGGTGGTTGGACGTGGTTGTGTGTGTGTGTGTGTGTGTGTGTGTGTGTGTGTGTGTGTGTGTGTGTGTGTGTGTGTGTATGCGTGTGTATTTGTTTTTGCGGGGGGTGAGGGGGCTCTGCATGTATTTTATTAACCATTTTTAATGTGCCAGTGGCACATGGCAGGCTTTGTTTCCTGTAGAGGCATTGGCTGCACAGTGATTTTGTGTGTGTGTGTGTGTGTGTGTGTGTGTGTGTGTGTGTGTGTGTGTGTGTGTGTGTGTGTGTGTGCCACACATTTGGTGCCAGTCCGCCTCATTTCCGATCTGTGGGCATGGAAAGCATTTCCTGTGTGTGTGTGTGTGTGTGTGTGTGACAAAGAGAGAGGGAAGAAAGAGAGAGAGAGAGAGAGAGAGAGAGAGAGAGAGAAAGAGAGAGAGAGAGAGTATAAGGAAAAATAGAGAGAGGGGTAGGGGGTGTTGAGGGAGTGAGACAAAGGTATTGGTAATCCATGTTCCTTTCTCTAACGAAGGAAAGCAAAGCAGCAAGTGTGACTACTCCCAATGGATGCCATCAGACAAACTTCTAAAAATAATCAGTTCTTTTTAAACTTATACTGTCTCCTCCTCCTTCTCCGCATCTTCTCTTCCTCGTCTTTGGTGTCCTCCTCCCCTTTCTCCTCCTCCCCCTTCTCTGTGTCCTCATCACATTGCTCCTACTCTTCCTCCTGTATTTCTCCTGTCCTTCTCCTCATCCTTCTCCATGCCATCCTCTTCCACCCCCTCCTCGCTGTCCTCTTCCTTCTTCGTGTTGTCCTCCTTGACCACCTTGGAAAGTATGGAGCAAAAGCAAACCAGCAAGTGTGACTGCTCCCAGTAGGTGACGTCTGACTACACACAGTCACACAAAAACCTCTTCTCTCCTCCCATTTCCCCTCCTCGCCATCCTCCTCCTCCTCCTCATCCTCACTGTCAGCCTCCTTTCTTCCTTTTCTCCTCCTCCTCCTCCTCCTCACCATTATCCTCCTCTCCTCGTCCTTGCTGTTCTCCTCCTCGTTTCCTTCCTCGTCCTCCTTTTCTCCTCCTGCTCCTCTTCCTCCCTACCTCCACCTTCAACTCATAATCCTCCTCATTCTCTTCATTGTTTTGTTCTCTTCTTCCTCATCTTCTTCTTTTTCTTCTTTCCGTCCCCTTTGTCATCTTCTTCGTTTTCTCCTCTTCATCTCTATTCTCATTTTGGTCATTTTCTCCATCCTCCCCTTCTTGCTCTTCTTTTTGTGACATTTGTGACAGCAGTTTTCAGTCATATTCTATGAGTCACTGATTCAGACAGATTACACACACACACACACACACACACACACACACACACACACACACACAGGTTTGGGAACTACTTTGTACATGGCCACATGGTGATTTAAGGAGAGGTGAAGCCTGAATAATCTACTAGTGCTTTATCCTCCTTAACTACTATCAACTAATATTTTAGTGTCAGAGCCAAGTGAGGCAGGGCAGGACGGACCTGCAGGCCGTAGCCTGGCAGAGCAGCATGAGCATATTGTCATTAGAGTAATGTTCTCGCCCTGCCTGGCTCCCCTGCACCGGGTCCCAGTGAGAAATATGTTTAATAAGAGCATAATTATGACATCTGTGAGCCTCGCAGCTCCTATCAGAGTGACGTTAACTGCAGGAATAACAGGTTTAAGTATGTGTTAACACTATGATAGCATGTTTAATTGAAATATGACTGGGCGAGTAATGACGATTAAATTAAGCCTGCGGATCATCGTCTGACACAAAGATAATTGAGTTGCAATCCTCCCCTCAGTGAAGAATAGAGGGAGAGAGAGAGAGAGAGAGAGAGAGAGAGAGACACAAGGGGGGAGGGAAGGAGGAAAAATAATCATGGCTTTGCCCATCTGAAATAAGCCTTTTTCCCCCTCTGACAGGGAAAAAGATAATATCAGTACTTGGATTAAACTGTGATTAATCAAAGCACTAATCCACAGTTTGCTGTGGGAGGAATGAGAATGCCACATTTGTTTTATGTAATTATTTAGCAGAGCGAGAGTATAAGAGCATTTTCAGCTCCGCATGAGGAGATGAGTTGATGACTGATCCGATTGGAGAGACTCTTGAGAGGCCGACAATAAGTCTCTCTCTCTCTCTCTCTCTCTCTCTCTCTCTCTCTCTCTCTCTCTCTCTCTCTCATCTATCTATCTATCTATCTATCTATCTATCTATCTATCTATCTATCTATCTATCTATCTATCTATCTATCTATCTAATGTGTGTCTGTTGGTCTGTCTGTCTTCAGTCATGTAAAAAAAAAATTAGGACTCCTTGAAAATGTGTTTCCTTAACATATTCAAACATATAACAATTTAGGACATTCCCACCTTAATATCTACTTAAAATGTCTAATATTAAATCAAAGAAGGTCGTAGATGCAGATGAGTCCGAAGGATCTAATCATTCTACTATCCAGAAAATAATTTACAAGTGGAGAACATTTAAAACAACTGAAAACGTGACCAGGTCAGGCTGTCCTAGCAAGTTCAGCCCAAGAACAGACCACAAGATGTGTAAAGAAGTATCCAACTACAAGAGTGACTCTTAAACATCACGTAGCTGAAAGAAATCTGCATGGAGGGGTGGATTTTTTTTCCTTACAGTCAATGTCAGAGACTAGCTTTCAGCCAAAGCAGGACATGGGGTGTCCTGACCTTTTCCACATAAGTAAATTGCATTTCTGTTAATTACCTTTTATGAATTAATTTTGTGTGTTGTATGAGTTATATTAGTTATAATACTTGCATCTCTCAATATATTTAAAGAGCAGTTGTCCATATTTTAAAATTTGTTCACAAAAAGTGTTCATGGGTTTACTTTTTATGACTGTATCTATCTGTCGGTCTGTCTATCTAAGAAGTGTTCTAAATAAAAAAATGGTCTCTGTGGTCACAAATCTCTCTCTCTCTCTCTCTCTCTCTCTCTCTCTCTCTCTCTCTCTCTCTCTCTCTCTCCTCTCTCTCTCCCTCCACCCTCTTATTGCCCAGTAGACCTCTCTCATATTCCAAGGAACATATGGTCCAGCCGTGAGAGCCTATGGTGGATGAAAAGATTAAGGGTGCTACTGACCTTCTGAGCACCTCCTTAAACTCGTCATCTTTAGGCAGCTCTCAGACCAATTCATATCTCTAACCCACTTCCATTTATACTCATAAATACGTGTTGGGGGTTAAATGTGGATTTACCATTGTCTTGTTTATAATTGCCTGGATTATTTAGAAGATTATATGAAGGCCCTTTCTGAAAAGCAGTATGTATCTTTGTTTCTGTGTTCTTCAGGCTGGCAATTGAAGTGAGATGATGTTCGGAAACAGGGCAAAGAGACAATGCTTAAGACAGTTTTCAAGGAATCTTCACTAGAAGAGGACTAGGACTCCTCTTCATTTGAATACTGCAGTTAAACCTTCGAGGTTGCAGCTGTTTCCAGCCATACACATACTTATTGACAGTAGGCCAGATATGACCTCCACTCCATGTCATCTCTTTTGTCATAGGTGTGGAGCACGTAATCTTCAAGCTAGCATTGTAGAATGTTCTCGTCAATCCAGTAGGCCTACTGAGACATCTCAAAAACTTGAGATGTGTGGCTACAGAATTATCATAATTTAATTTAATAATTAACTGCCATATAGTTTATATTCATGCAGGTCAAGCACGTACATGTGGACAGAGTAGTAAACATGCTCTGGAAGGCTTATTGGCATTTAAACTGGGATTGAATTCAGTTGGAAACAGGACCATCATCTGCAGCATGGAATGGGAATGTTGCAGTTCTTCTGGTGCATGTTTAAGTGTTTCATTCTATGGCAAAACACCTCTAATCAAAATGAATAAACCTGAACTCCTAGGCTTTGGGGTTCCTGAATAGATCAGCTGCTAACCCTGATCTACTAAAACACTGATTTGTTACCTAAGAGAAGGAAGCAACTACACACAATGGTAGGTGAGGGATAAAGACACACCCGGTATACAAATAGATTAACCTATAAGTACTTTAAAAGTAGCCTAGTAGATATTTTTGATCCATGGCTGCCTTACTTTCCGAAGATAGTGGGTGGAGCTACTGTGGTATAATTCTAAGGAGAAGGATTTAAGATTCAAATTGGAATGGTTTTCTCTCCAGGTCAGCCCATGTAAAAGTGATGCATACTGACACTGTAAGTAAAGTGAAGGTGACATCACTGAGCTATTATAGGCATAATGGGCTGTTTACAAAAACAGATAAAGGATGTATTTTATAAGAAATATAATTTGTATATAATGGCATTTGGTAAAAATAAAATAGAATTCATTGGGCCCTAGGATAATGCACGAGACACTCCTTGGACTTCCTTGATAATGTGGAATCCATTTCTTCTTAAGAACAATAATTCAAGCAAACGCTATGAAAGATCTACTGCACTTGTCTGAATGGGTTAAATGTGCCCTACAGATGGGGTTCTTCAAAGGTTCTCTTAGTGAAGGCAATGGTTACACATGAACCATGACAACTCAAAGAACCTTTAATCATTTTAGCAACACACACACACACACACACACACACACACACCAGTTATTTGGCAGGGTTATGAATTCCATGCAGGTTCTGGATACCTTAGCAGTATGTTTAGTATTTAAACTCTCTAGAGGGATATTTTACTTTTCAAACTGTTTCTGGAATAACAAAGTGTTTCCCTCTTTCTTATTCTGCAGCTTTCTGAATGAGAAATTGCACTGTGTTTGTGGGAGGGTGGGTTAATTGATATTTGAGATGACCAGGTGCCCTAACAAGTACACTAGTATCTCATATGTGGTCGACTTCTTAGCTTCTGAGGACATTTTTCTGATCCTCTTATGCTTACAGAAAACTTGTGCACAAAGGTTTACGTACCTTAGCAGAATGTTTGCCCTCTTTTATCAGAGAATATGAATGATAACAAAAAAACCTTTTTTCCACTCATGATTAGTGGTTGTCATGACTGTATGTTCTCTTTGTAAATCCAAATGTCCCTGATCAAAAGTTCACATACCCTGGTGATTTTGTCCTGATAACAGGCACAGAAGTTGACACAAATGGGTTTGAATGGCTACTAAAGTATCACCCTCACCTGTGACCTCTTTGCTTGTAATCAGTGCATAAAAGCTGAGTGAGTTTCTGGGATCCAGACCGATTCTTTCATCTTTCATCTAGCCACTGACGTTTCTGGATTGTGAATCATGGGGAAAGCAAAAGAATTGTCAACGGATTTATGGGAAAAGGTAGTTGAACTGTATAAAACAGCAAAGGGATACAAAAAGATATCCAAGGAATTGATAATGCCAGTCAGCAGTATTCAAACTGTGATTTACAAATGGAAAATCGGGGGCTCTGTAAAAACCAAACCATGGGCAGGTAAACCAATAGAAATATCAGCCACAACTGCCAGGAAAATTGTTTGGGATGCAAAGAGAAACCCACAAATAACATCAGTTGAAATACAGGAGTCTCAGAAAGCTAACACTGTGGCTGTTTCAAGATGCACAATAAGGAGGCACTTGAAGAAAAATGGGCTGCATGGTCGAGTCGCCAGAAGAAAGCCATTACTGCGCAAATGCCATAACGTATCTAGCCTACAATACACCAAACAGCACAGATACAAACCTCAAAACTCCTGGAACAAGGTCATTCGGAGCTTCAAACTTATTATCTACAGCCATAAACATTACATTTGGAGAGGTGTCAACAAGACCTATGATGAAAGGAACACCATTCCTACTGTAAAGCATGGAGGTGGATCGCTGATGTTTTGGGGATGTGTGAGCTACAAAGGCACAAGAAACTTGGTCAAAGTTGAAGGAAACATGAATGCAGCACATTGTCAGCAAATACTGGTGGCAAATTTACACTCATCAGCCCGGAAGCTGCTCATGGGACGTACGTGGACGTTCCAACATGACAAAGATCCAAAACACAAGGCCAAGTCGACCTGTCATTGGCTACAGCAGAACAAAGTGAAGGTTCTGGAGTGGCCATCTCAGTCTTCTGACCTCAATATCACTTAGCCACTCTGGGGAGATCTCAAGCGTGCAGTTCATGCAAGACAGCCCAGGAATTTACAGGAAGGGGAGGCTTTTTGCCAAGAAGAATGGGCAGCTTTCCCATCTGAGAAAATAAAGAGCATCATCCACAACTACCACAAAAGACTTCAAGCTGTCATTGATGTTAGAGGAGGCAAAACACGGTATTAAGAACTGGGGTATGTAAACTTTTGATCAGGGCCATTTCGATGTTTTTGTTTGTCATTATGATTTAAAACGAGAAAACACAATAAATGTCACCCAACCACTATCATCAGTGTTATCATTCATATTCACTGAAAAAAGGTCAAGAAAGCAAAAATTCTGCCGGGGTCTGTAAACTTTTGAGCATATTTATTTATTTATTTATTTATTTATTTATTTATTTATTTATTTATTTATGCTTAAAAATGACTAAAACAGTTTGATCACATGCATCATCCAGAGTGTTTTTGAACTGAAAAGGAAAGTTTTTAATGAGTTATTTGTAATGATTAAATTGACAAAGATAGATCGACAAAGTAGATTCTTAAAAAGTACTGAACAGTGGTCCAATTTTATCCATTTTGAGGACTTTTATCCTGTAATCTGTGTGCAAAAAGAGAGCAAAAACCGCGCCGTCTCATTTTCCTCTATAACCCAGTATCTGGGTCAGTGACATGACTCCTGCCCCATCTCACTGAACCGTTGGAGTCTGTGTGCTCATGGACAGAGCAGTAAACATGCACTGGAAGCTCCTTTTGCATTTAAACTGGGATTGAATTTAGTTGGAAACTAGTCCATTTTAGCTTTTTCCGAGCTGGAATGTTCACTGAAAATCCACCCAATGATAAAACAGAGATGATGGGGTAAGTCAGTAGTTTATTACGATATGTGTCTGTGGGTTACACTAATCCTGAGAAATGCTGCTTAGATCACTGATATGTAACTGCCCAATAAATGTGGATCTCATATTCTAACAGTGGACTATAATGTCAATGTCAAACTAACGTGTGTGCAGGTCTTGGATTAGTTTGTGTTATTGATTGCCTCTGTGCAGATTATAAGCAGTGTGTGAAGCCAGGATGTAACTACTGTGTCAAAATTCATTGTCATCCTTTGGCAATAACAGACAAAGAACATCACACACACACACACACACACACACACACACACACACACACACACACACACACACACACACACACACACGTACATGAACCCAAACATAAATATACACCAACCTACATGAATAAACACACTACACACCTGCAAATACACAAACACACAGACCCACCCATGCTCCAAAAGTAAAGAACACTGAGTGGCCTTTATTGATGGCTGTGTCATTATCTGCAGATTGGTTCTGCATTAGAGCACTGGCTACTCTAGGCTCTATTCCTCACTTGCTTTTGTGAACACGGCTGGCATTTTGCTGCTGTGGGTCAACAGAGCTGAAAAAAAACTGCACTGATCTATTTTTTATTGCACAGTAGTTCACACCTGAGTTTGAGGACAATCATCAGACATCCATGTGCAGGACACAGTATAATAATAGTAATAGATTAATATGCCCCCAGTGTTCAATGCAGTCTGCCTGGAGGACAGTGATGGGGCTATAGGCATCACTGACCCAAATATTGGGTAATAGAGTAAAAAATGAGAAGAAATGAACTGTTTGCCCTCTTTCTTTGATCACACAGTGTACAAATTTCAGAATCAAAGTCCTGAGAAGGGATCATGAATGCTCATGAATATCTTGGTCAATCTAATTGTTACAAAGAATCAGAAGCTCATCAGAAATTATTGCATTTTCCACGCATAAACACACTGGGTGATTAATTTCCAATGTTTATAGTTATAGTTATAAGGAAAAAAAATAAATAAACATAAAAAACAGGACCAAATATGTACAAATATTTAAATCCAACAAAATTGAGTAGATTTGGATCTCATTAAAATTACATAATCTGTTATGTGTGACTATCTCCTATAAATACTGTATAATAAAGTATGTCAAACTGAATTTTTTTTTTATTACTTAAACTGTATTAACTATAGCTGTATAGATACAAAAATATGAATGTACTACTCTAATACTCTGAGATTTTCCTTTAATTGTCTGCTCAAATGTATGATTTTATTATGAAATCATGTGCAAGTTTGTAATTTGCACTGTGGTACTCTTGGTCATCCAGTTCTCAGATATTTTACCACACTGCTTTTAAACATAATATGACTCTGACATCCGTTAACGTATAATTACATTAAATTATATTGTTACCTACCCTTACATGACAGGTTTGTACCTCACACATAGTCAGTGTTTTCCAGAATCATCACCTAGAACCTTGTTTTTTGCACTTGTACCTCAGATGTACTCAGTTGATACCTAGAGACATTGCTATGTTTACCCCACACTTATTGCCTTGTAAATGTCAAGAAATAAAACACTGTAAAAGGAAGATTTATTTATTATTATTTATTTATTTATTTATTATATTGTATTATTTTACCACCCACAAATTTGCATGATTTGGAAATTATGATTATCATTTTTCTAAGTTTTAAGCATTAGTAGTTTAACTCAGGCTTTGAAGATGATATACTTTGAACGAAAACATGAAAAAAATCAAATAAAATAGCATATTTCATTAAAAACAACTTTTGCAACTTATTCATATTTTGTTACACCATTAGAAAAATGTATTATTGGTTGGCCATTGCTCCAAATAAAACAGGCTTAAACCAGGTTTTTCAATCATTCTTTGGTAGAATGACTCAGTGCTCATGAGCTCAGGGTTGGTATCTTGCTGCATGACCCACATCCTCCTGAGATTTAGCTCATGGACCAATGATGTGGCATTTTCCTTTTACTGATATAATTCAGAGTTCATTGTTCCATCGGTGATGGCAAGCCATTCAGATTGCATATTTCTTAACAATTCATTACTTTCTCCAACATTATCGCCATTGCCACAACAGAGTGCAATGTTTGTAAGGATTTGTATTATTTTTTTAAACGCAACACTTTATGTTGTAACAACGCAAACAAAGACTGACAGGGGCACATGGTTACAGTGACATTTAAAAACAAAAAAAGAAAGAAATGTTCAGATGATTTATATGTATACTAGCTGTTGAGTAATGTCAGGTCTTTTTTTCAGAAAATTTTTCATTACTGTAACACAAATAGTTGTAACAGGGCTGTATGTACTGTATGTAAAATTTACTATGGTTACAAGCTCTTCATTGGAGGATTAGTGATGTATGTAATTTTAGGTGTTTGGCTGCGTCTGCTGCCAGACAGACAGATAGCTCTCTCATTGTGGCGCCCGCTGCTTCTTGAGTTTTGCGCAATGACGTCCACCTCTATAAAATCCATCCCCAAACACTGCCCTGTTGCCATGACTCTCTGACACACACTCCATCAGTATGTGTGTTTTTAAAAGCCACTCCCTCAGGAGGCTGCACCCGTCTTTTGTGGGACAGAACAGCTGGGGATACATTATAACAAGTTTTACCCGAGTTTTAGCTGTGATTCACAATCAGCCAAATTCATGCTGTTCGGCTCTACATCCTGCAGGTTGTGGGGTCAGTTGGAGAGGGCTTGAAATCTGCTGTCAATAGACACAGACCCTAGTTTCTCTGCCAATTGTAACAAACCAGTTGGAGTAAATTAACAACAAGCAGTATTTGTTCTGTAGTTATTAACATGGGAGTTCTTAGTCACCTTTAAAAACTGTAAAAAAAAAAATTGTTAAAGCAAAAAAAACGTTTGTGAAATTATTGTGAAAAAGTTAATTTAATTCATAAATTAATTCAATTACTGTCACATTTTATATTCATTAAACATAGTCATTACTTAAATAGTGAGTAAATAAAAAAATATTTCACTGTTGATCAGTATTTGCTTAATTTTGATTATAAATCTGAAAACATTTCCAGTCAGACCTCATCAACATTTAATTAAAAAAGGCCAGAATTGTCACCCAGATTATAAGATTAACTTTGTGAATGTAACTATTTTTAAAGAATACTACATTTTTGAGATACATCAGTGGGTATATCAACTTGGAGTAATTCATCAAATCTTTAAAATTAACAAAACAAAACACAAATGTTTACACTTATTTTTTTAACTTTACATTGAATGCAGAGAAATAAATGGAGAAACTATGTGTAAATGGAGAACAAGTAGTGAACTATGGACAAAATTAAAACAAACTTTACACTATGTTCATTGTTTGGAAGTGTTTTCAATTAAATTAAATACATTAGGATTTTTTTTGTAGTTTGAAAAAAAAAAAAAGTAACCTAATTGACTGCTATGACATTTTAACTGGGATTTAATTCAGTTGCAAATGACTGAAGAGTTTCTGTTTTTCTGAGCTGGATTACTCACTGAGAGGTGATAACAGATATGGTTAGATAGGGTAGGCCTTGCTGTTTGTTATGATATGTGTATGATATGTCTACGTTACTATACAAAGTGCACACCTTGACTTCTAAGAGTTAAATCAGACTATTTGTTAAATTAGGTAACTAAGAAAAAAATGAAAATAAAATTTAAAACTAAAAGGAAATACTTTATTAAATATTGGACACATTTCATATTAAGTATCTGTAATAACTGTGTAGTGTACATTATAAAGCTATGCAAAACCAATATAAGCACAGACAATGAATTCTGTGTTATAGAAGGATTGCAGTAATGCAGTTTATGTAATTACATATTACATATTACATATTCACTTACAGAATTGTAACAATAGAACAGCATACTGAGTCTCAGGTAATAATAAATGTGTTATAGAGTAATTACACTTTTATTACACTTTTTTTTTCTTTTATAACAATTGAAATACACTTGTACAATTACACAAGTCAAACCACACTATATGGCTATAATCCACCTGTAGCAGTGAATATGTCAGCAGTAGTTACATAATCATTAATGTGTAACTACATTATTTTTACGCATTTCATGTAAAGTGCCTTTGAACAGTGTAAGATTCCCATTATTTTCACATTCTATTTACATTATAAAAGTGTATCTGAGATGTAAGTAACTGCAGTAGTATTCCCAGAAGCTAGGCCTCCCTCCTCTTTGAGCGATGGAAACGAGAGAGATAGTGGTCAATCAGTGTTTGTTCAGTCGCTCCACAAATATCCTGTCCTCAGACTGGGACAGGACGAAGGAAATGGACGTGTCTGTCCTCTGAACACCAGCGCTGGTGGCTCCCAGTGCCTCTGCGAAGCACTAACACTAACCGTGCTAATAAATTTAACATGTCCAGCTTTGTTTTGGTTTCATCAGAGTTAATCTCCAGCGCAGAGCAGAGGGAGAGCTGAGTGTGTTTACACTAGAGACTCTGATGGATGGCTGGAGCTTGCTCTCTTTCCTCTCTGCATTTCCATAAGCAGGCTCAGTGAAAGGCTAGCTTTGTCAGATATGTGCCACAAATGGACCGTTTATAAAATTCGGCTTTGGATGGCTAATGCCTAATGTCGGCATGATGTCAGAAGTAATGGTATGTAAGTGGTAATGATATGCTTTGTAGAAATTAGGCCTTTTTAAAGGACTCCTGACCCTAGATGTCACATAGCACAGCTGGGATTTGAACCTGAAGCGGAGACAGACTCACCTTTGGACTGTATGTGTATCGCTGAACTTGTGATTGTCTGATTACATCAACTACACACACCTCACACAGATTCAATTCTTTTATAGTAATTGTTTTTGAGTAAGCCTTACAGAAACACCATCAATAATCCCTGACCTATCCTTCCATTATTATTATTATTATTATTATTATTATTATTATTATTATTATTATTATTATTATTATTATTATTATTATTATTATTATCATCATCATTAAATATTATACTGAAATATTAATTCTAAATATTACTAAAAACATTGTATCTCAGAAATCCTGTTTGACATTGATCATCCTGAGTGTTTATGTTAAATTTTGATGAGTTATTTGTTATGATATGGTTCATAAGAATATTAATAAAGTACTTCTGAATACTTGATAATGGCACAAATAAAATTAAACAACCAGAATATCCTTTATTATGTATGTTGTTTATGTGTGTATCAGTATGATCCTGACTTTAATTCAGAAATTTGAACACTGTGTGAGCAAAGATTTCCCCTGTAAAATAATATCTGGGACAGTGATGTCATAAGCCCCACCCCCTCTTGCTGATCTGTCAACTTTAAAGTTTTAATACTAATGCAAGTACTAATACAGTATGATGACTTTTTTATATATAAATAAAGACTAAACAAAAAACGAAACAAACAAAAAACATATTTCTGGAGCCTGTGATCTCTTGAAAACAGTATCTGGCATGTTTTAGTTCTAACAGATAAAAGAAAGCCTTATAAAATAATGTGTCTCTCCAGTTCTGTATAAACATAATGTAAATGTTTTGTATATTTAAAAACACATGATCAATAGGCAAAATTCCTCTAGTTGCATTGATCTTTGTCTGTTTGTAATCATGAAAAAAGTAAATAAATAAATTGAGGTTTCCAAGCCTATGGTCTGTAGGCAGCCGCACACTTCATTTTAGAGCCTCACAGCAAAGCAGAGTAGAAAGCCTTCCAGAGACAGTCACTCCAAAAAAACCGAATAAACTTTCTTTAATACTCTTGATTTCAGAAGAAACAATGAATCAGCAGGTGTCCCAATACATTTGTCCGCAGTGTATACTGTAATTAGCCAATGGGTTTAATATCAGTATAAATATCATCATGTCATCTCTAATACATTTAGTCAAGTATGTCCACACTTTTGACTGGTCCAAAAAAAAAAGAATAATAAATAAAAATCTATAAAGCCTAAAAAGCTCAAGTGTTGCAGATGTCTTTTTCCATGCTGTTGCTTCCTGCCTTGTAAAAATATTCTCCATATGTGTTTATCACAAACTGTGTACAGATAATGGCATTTTCCTTTTCTTCCCCACAGCCAGGGTTTTGAGGTTGGGGCTAGGGTGGGAAGAGCAGCTCTATTCCCACGTTGAGTCCGGCTCACTGCCGCTAAATGGACACCACCTGTTCCAGAGACCGATGTCACGTGTGGGTCAGGGAGGGTCCTGTTTGATTGGCCAAGGGTCAGCCAGGTCTTGTTTGATTGGGCAAGGCGGCGGGTCGGACCGTGCCGCGTGGCCTCGGTGCTAACTTTTAAAAATGTCCAGGAAGTTGGCTTCACCCTTTACGGCCCGGGACATTTCCTACCAGAGGAGTTAAGCACTCGGGACAGGAAGCTATTTGCTGGAGCTGTAAGATCTCCTTAATGAGTGTCTAACTGGAAACAGACAGGCTACGGCACCCTGGAAGCGAGAGAGAGAGAGCGAGAGAGAGAGAGAAAGAGAGAGTGAGAGAGAGAGAGAGAGAGAGAGAGAGAGAGAGAGAGAGAACAGAAAGATGGGAGGAAGAAGAAAAGAGAATGACATAAGGAGGCAGCAGAGAGAGAGAGAGAGAGAGAGAGAGAGAGAGAGAGAGAGAGAGAGAAAGAGCGCTGATGGCCTATATGGAGAAGATAGAGGGCAAGTGACAGGATCGTGTCAGTACCCCTGCTTCCCTTCGTATTTTACTGCCTCTTCCATGGAACACTGTGGTTTTTTTTGATACTATGTCAATAAAATTTACAAGTAACCCCTTTTTTGCACAACACGAGACAAAGTCTAACCAAGCGAGGACAGAAAGAAGGCTGCGGACATATGCTAATCAAATCCCACTTGCCTATTAGTGCTTGGCATACTTTGTTTATGTGGATGAAAGGTTAAGAGAGTTGCGCAGAAGTGAGGGGAAACAGGCTCATCTGGAATTTGGTTAGCACTCGTAGACTTGCTGCTAGTCAGCAGCCATTAAAACGTATCACTCCTGTTAAAGGGGATTGGAGGATAGATCCAGATGTGTCGTGCTGCGTCTGCTGGGGCTTATGAAGCATGCTGGGTGATGGATGAGAAATGATCGATTGCCATTACTTGCTCTGTCACATGAGCGAACTACTGCATCAATACCTTTTAAAACACTGCTGACTGCCAGCAGAGCTACCAACATGGCTAACCAATGGTTAGTTCTAATTTTGTTTTGCTGTAAGAAACAGAAGGTACACAAATGTATGGTGACCGCAGTGTCCTCTATTTGGGATGTATGCATAAATGTCAAATACTGACTTCCACATGTTCTGTATATGGATTTTTATAGCTTTAAATGTGTATCTTTAAGCGTTGCGTTCTCATCACCATGACTGGTTTATACAAGCAGCTACTGGAAAAATGTCGCAACAGGCTTTTTACTCAAAAAGCACATTTATAGGCCATTTTTGTGTTTGAAAACAGAGATGATGTGTTTTGTGGGCAGAGTTTAACCTTTAGAACCCTAGGCTAATTTTGTGGGTGGTTTTTGAAGTTTGACATACTTTTATTTGTCAAAACATTTGAAAATAATTTATTGGAGACAGTCACACGTGCCCGTTTTTGCTATTTTCAGGAAATCCTAGGTTCATTCATATTTGTCTTCATGCGAGTTATAAAAATTTGGATTTGACCATGTTTATTTTTAATTTTTTTCTTAAAAGGACTAAAACACTTTATACCTCAGAAATCCTCTTGGAAAATGATCATCCAGTCTTATTGAACTAAAGATGCATGACATTTGATTAATTATTTGTAATGATGGACATATTTATAACAATAACTTAACAGTGGTTCAAAAAATACATATATATTATTATTGTTGTTACTTATGTATTTATCAGTATTATCCCATATCAGAACTTTTATTATGAAATTTGAATACTGTAAGCCAAAACAAACAAACAAAAGAAAAAAAACGTCCCTCTCCTTGTTTTCCTATGTAACCCAATATTTGAGTCAGTGACATCATCAGCCCCACCCTCTCTCACTGATCAGTCAGAGTCTGCTTGTAGGGCAAGCATGTACATGTTCACAGAGCAGTAAAGATGCAGTGGAATCTACTTGGCATTTAAACAGGCATTTAATTCAGTTAGAAATAAGTCCATTTTACCTGTTTTCCAAGATGGATTACTCACTGATAATTCATCACACAATGATGTCATAGTTAGATCTGATGATTGCAGGTTCAAATTGCAGGTCATGTTGCTCAGCACCTGGCCCTATTGACCCGTATTCTCTCCCCACCTTGTGTGATGCTGGCCAGCACAGGCGACTGTTATTGTTGTATCAAAGCTGGAAAGCAGTGATGCAATGGCAGCAGTTTGGTGACTGGCTTCAAATGTATCGGAAGAGGTATGTGCTTCCCTTCACTCTTCGAGTGTTGGGAGCATTGTATGTGATAGAGAGAGAGTCCTACTAGGATTGGATAATTGACACTTCCAAATTGGGACAAAAAATATATATATTTTGAAAAACTCTTTTTTTAAATATCATTGTCAATCTAATCATTACAAATAACTCAGCAGAATTCTTGCATTTTAAGCTCAAAAAAGGATTTCTGAGACACATGTTGGAGATTGCATGTAATTGCTTTATTATAACATGGTCAAATTCATAGAAATATTACAATTCTCTCAATTGAAGACAAATTTGAAACCTAGGGTCTCCTGAAATGAGCAATATCTGATGTGACATGTCTCCTATAAATACGTTTTTTTAAGTCAAACAATGAAAACCTCCCGATAAATTGACCCTATGTGATACTGACCAGTAACTAGCTGATTATACATGGGAACATGTATGTGTGTGAATATTCCTGCAGGCTGGGGAAATGAACTGGGACCACCAGAGAGGAGTGTGTGTGTGTGTGTGTGTGTGTGTGTGTGTGTGTGTGTGTGTGTGTGTGTGTGTGTGTGTGTCTCACTCTCTCACTCTCTCTCTGAGGATTTAAACAAACCCAGTCAGAGCTAATTAGCAGTGAGTGAGAGCAGTGCAGGGAAAGCAGCCTCATGCTAACTTTGTTCACCTGCTTCCCGCTGAGAGCAGGCCTCCTCTCAATGAACCGCTTGATAACCCTCAAAAATACAAGCCCTGAGAGAGACGGGGTGGGGGAGGCAGAGCTTAATGCTAATGGTTCAGGAAGTGCTATAATCAAAGAATGACTTGTATGTATGTGTGTGTGTGTGTGTGTGTGTGTGTGTGTGTGTGTGTGTATGTGTGTATGTGTGTGTTTGTGTGTGTGTGTGTATGTGTGTGTGGGTAGGTGCACATGAAAGAGGACACTGGGGGCACACAGGTGGTCACTGTGGTTAGGATGTTGTGTCTGGGGGGCTTCAAGTAGGCCTAAGCTGTAGGACTGTGACACTGCGTGTGTAGGAGGCAGTAAAATATCTCTAAACCCATGCAGTTATGATAATGAATATTGATACATAAACATTTCTTTATTTACTCACACTAAGTATTCTTAACCACTTACAGTGGTTAAAAGGTTTTTTTTTTTTTATCATAATTTACTTCAGAAATTCATAATCATATAGTCATATATATTATATTCATTATGTTTCAAGTTATATGCCTGTGCCATGCTGATGTGCAACTGGCCATACTATCTCCAGGGAGGTAGACAGTGCTCTATATCCTCATTGCTCACATTGTAATGCTGGCTGGCTGATGGATTTGAGAGATCAAACATTTTTTCTGAACCTTTTGGCTGACTAGTGATGCAGCATTGCGGGCAGTTTAAAAAAAAAATGGTGAAACCCTACGCCAATACTTTTGTAGTTTGACATACTTTTATTCAGCAAAAAATGAGAAAAGTATTTATGCATTTAAATGAAGACAAATTAAATATTTGCATCAATTTCACCATGTTTTAATAAAAAAAATGTGTTATTTGATTGACAAGGATATTTAGAATAATACATTCATTAACATATGTGACAGTGGTCTAAATAAAATGAAAAAAAAAAGAAAGAAAAATAACTAAAATACTAGAACGTCCTTTTTTAATTTTTGTTATTTTTGTATGTATCTGTACTGCTCCTTCTCGAAACTTTTATTCTGGAATTTTGCACACTGTGTGTGCCCAAAAAGAGAGCAAATGGCCCTTTCCTTCTCATGTTCCTTTATAACCCAATATCTGGATCGGTGACATGTGCACACCTTTCATGCAATGCATCCACATATAATGCTCTGAGGAGCAGATACATGTTTCTAAAGCTTGGTCTACTGGTTACTTTCATTGGCTCTTGTCTGAGCCAGTTGTGTTTGTTCTGCCTCTGAAGCAGAGCTGCCTTCAGAACCATTTTGAATGGTGCTTTTGCAATGCGACATACCTATTTTCTACATTACCATGTGTGTTGAAGTGTCAGCCTCATTTCTGAGGAGAGTTTATAGCTGTGACATCAGCTAGCACTAGAGTCATTGCTAAACAAGCTAAGGATTTGCTGTCAGTAATCATTCAGATAGAAGAGCACAGGATTTAGCACTAGACTAAATGAAATGCATAATTCAGACTACAGACTAAAACAAGAGCTCCTATGTTTTTTTTTTTTTATTCATTTTGGAAGCAAAAAATAACTGGGTAGCCTCACTTGTCCTTGTTTTCTGATGCACTTCAAGCTAATATGCTAGCAGAGCTCTGATTGAGGGGGAATGGGCAAATGTAATTCAATTGTACCGGTTTGTCTTGTGGTGGAATACAAATAGGGTTGTTGGGTGGGCCGTTATACACTTTTGTTAGGAGTGAATCAATCGTGAATGAACTGCATCTAATATGAAAGGTATGTTTAGTTTGAGGATGAGACGAGATGGAGGGGAAGCAAGTACGTAAATGAGATTTGATTTGAATACAAAATTCTTTTACTTACATATAAAGCCCTACATGGGCTCGCTCCTGAATACTTACAGGATCTAATTCACCTTTATGAGCCACCACGATCACTCAGATCACAGGGTGCTGGCTTCCTATTAGTTCCCAGAATTCAGAAGGCTTCAGCAGGGGGAAGAGCCTTTTCTCACAAAGCCCCCCAGCTCTGGAATAACCTTCCAGATAATGTTCGGGACTCAGACACAGTCTCAGTCTTCAAGTGTAGGCTGAAAACTTACTTGTTCAGTGTAGCATTTGGTCATTAATGTCTTAGCTTAGTTACAGGCTGCAGATCCAGGGGTTCATGGACATAGGGTTTTATGGTAAACTGGGATGTTGGTGCTGCCGTCTGACTCCTTCTCGCGATCACTCTGGTTTGTGACGGTGGAGCAGTTAGATGCCAATGTTTCAGGATGCTCCCATGTTTATGTTACCTTCTGGTTCTCTCCTTAGTTATGCTGTTATAGTTAGATTTGCCGGAGTCACTCGCCACACTCTGGTAATGTTTACATTCTCTGTTCTCTTTTTAAATTCCAAACTAATTCATCTCTGTATCTTTTCCGAGTTAACGATGACCCACCAGCCAGAACTGATTAGGTCCTAACCCCAAGTTCTTCTGCCCACCTGAGAAGGACTCCAAGCTCCCCTGATACATGTATACATTGGCTCTCCACCTTCCACCAACTGGACCTGGACTAGTTTCCCACACTGCCATGGACTAGCTGCTCACCCACCATCACCAACTGTAGAAATCTACTGTTAATATTATGTCCACCAGATAATTAACATTACTTCAATACCCGAGTAATAGAACAGAGATGTAGGGGTCCAGTATCCCCTAACCATGTATAAGTAGTTTGACCAGAGGAGGATGGGTCCTCCCCTTGTGAGCCTGGTTCCTCCCAAGGTTTCTTCCTCCAGCTGAGGGAGTTTTTCCTTGCCACTGTCGCCATGTGGCTTGCACACTAGGGGATCTGTCATTTATACTTTGTTTCTGTTTTAACCTTTCTTATTTATTTATTTATTTATTTATTTATTTAATTTCTGTGAAGCTGCTCTGTGACAACTTCAGTTGTGAAGAGCGCTATAAAAATAAATTTTGATTGATTGATTGATTGAGATTTGGGCTGTGGATTGTAGCTAATATGGGTTGCAATTTTACTAGTGGATAGTTCCGTCAAAAAGACAAAAAAGGGTGTTGTGGATGTCAGTGATTATGATGGTATCTGGCTCAGAGGGGCTAGAGGAAGATGCTGCTGCTTGAGGTGGGAGGTACACCTTGTTTTATTTCAGTAAATGTCACCCTTAGACCTCAGACTCTCGGCCTACAGAAGCACACAGACTGCTAAACTGTTGGAATCAAATGGAATCAAACTACATACACAAGCTTTTTTTTATCCTGAAATTCAATAGTCAGGACCCCACGGGACCACCACATAGCAAGTATAATTTGGGCGGTGGGTCATTCTCAGCACTGCAGTGACACTGACATGCTGGTTGGCACGATTGTGTTGCGCTGGTATGAATGGATGAGACTCAGCAGTGATGCCGGAGTGTTTAAACGCTGTGTGCACTCACTTTCAACTCTACCCAGTACCCAACACTTTGGACACTCCTACCCAGGAGGAGGTGGAACATCTCAGACTGAAGCTCATCTGTGTTGGTCATCCTCTAGTCCTTCATTAGTGCTGACAATGTTCTGCCCAAATGACACTGCTGGCTGGATATTTCTAGCTGGTGGGATTCTTAGTCCAATAGTGATACTTCAAGCATGAAAATAAAAATATATTATATGAAGAAAAATAAATACAAATAGATTAAATCCTGCCTACTACAGGAATTTTGCCTTTGGTTTCTATAGAACTGGACAAACACATGACACATTTTGTATGGTTTTCTTTTAAGGCTTGAATTTTATGTTTCATTTCATTTCTTTGTTTTATTTTAAATATCAGATTTTGTTACAAGAGCCACTGTATTTCCTTTCATTTTATGTAAACTTTATGTAAACTTTATGTAAACGTTACTATTATCAGAACTAGAAAGTGTATTGTAAGTAGTATTCTTGTGTTTTATAGCTGGTAGGATATGTAGGGATGAGCAAAGTTTGCATGAAATGTGTGTGTGTGTGTGTGTGTGTGTGTGTGTGTGTGTGTGTGTGTGTGTGTGTCCATGTGCACGTGTGTGGTGTTCAGGATGTGAATCCTTTTGATCCTACATGTGTATTGTCTTGGGTTGATCTCGGGCCCCTGCTACAGCATGGCCCCCAGCAGATGGGCCTTTTGTTGGCGCAAAATAAAAATCCAATGAAAATGGTAATTATATAAAAAGCGCCACATAGTTGACAGGCTCTACAGAGGGGTCCTGTATTCTGGCGTTAGTCCAGAGAATGACAAATACTTCCCTCTTTTCTTCTCCCTTGCTTTCGTTCTCTCTCTCTCTCTCTCTCTCTCTTTCTCTCCCCCTCTCACACAATACAAATCATAACTGTGAATAAGACATTAGAAGAATGCTGAACAAATTATTGCCCTACCCCCTACGGCGGGCTTGGACTGTTGCCTTAGAAACTCAATGAGGGGTAGAGAGAGAGTGAGAGAGAGAGAATAAGACACAGCAGTCTGGACTTGTCACACTTATAACTGAAATGCTACATAAGTATTACTATGCCATAACAAATTACTGTGGGAACGCTTAGCTTCGCCAGAATAGAGCCGTTAGTGAATGTCATTGTACACTACATTCTCCACACACACACACACACACACACACACACACACACACACACACACACACACATGGCCTGCTGGAGTGTGATAGGCAGCTAATGACCCAAAGGGGGGCATATCAGAGGAGCCTCTGATTGGTTGCGGTGTGATTTAGATGTCTCCTGTGTCTTTGTCAGTAAACCATATCGCAAACCATAACTGTTAATAAAACAAAGGGTCCAAACTGCCCAGCAGCTACCATTCACACAGTAACCGATAGCAACAGATAGACATAATACAGCTTTTGTGGCTTAGCATTTTGTTGTTATCAGGTGACAGCCTCGTAACTCTGAGTTCAGTTTTTTTCTCTTGTGTGGAACTGTACTGGTGCAAGCTGACGTCGCCATTCTCACTGAAAACCTTGTTTCTCCATTTTTACTGAATTTCACTCTGCAACCACTAATTGATTTTGTCAAACTAAAACCAATGACCAAAAAGAGCTGGTAACTAATTTAACTTACAACCCGAGATCCTCACTTTGTGGACAATAACATGCTATTTTAGGCTTCATATCACAGGACCAGAGTAACTTACAGACATGTTATACATATATTGAGAAAATTGGAAAACATACCCCGTATAACCATGTGGTCTCATCACTGTGTCTGAATTATCAGTTAGTAATGCCAAAGGATCCTTTACTTTACTGCTCTGTCCACATGCGCATGATCAACCTGCATGCAGATTCCGACTAATCAGTGAGAAGGGAAGGGGCTAATGATGTCACTGACCCAGATATTGGGTTACAGAGGAAAATGAGAATGAAGTGATTGTTTATTCTCCACCTTTGCTCACATAGTGTTCAAATTTCAGAATAAAAGTCACGTTAAGGAAAGTACTGATACATATATAAATAACAAACATGGTAAAGGACATTTGTGATGAATTTGAGTGGCCTAGGATCTCCAGAAAATTAAAATATCTGGCATTTGCGACTGTCTCCTACAAACACATAATTTTGTTTATTTGGTGAATAAAATCCCCCCCAAAAAAAACATCCCACAAAATTGCTATAGTGTTCTGAAGGTTAATAGTCAACAAACATGTGAAGCCAGCCAACCACCTCTTTCAAAACTTCTGCTAATGCAGCGCCAACTCAACACCAACTCAACATGCTTGGAGGACAAAACTAACAGATGCCCACTTTGGTCACTAGTGAGTGATGGTGAGAGAGTTTTATATATTGTATAGCTTGTAAGTTGTAAGTTAAGATAGCTTAACTTCTACTACTACAACTACTTGGATTTTTTTTTTTTTTGTTTTGGAAAGACAATAATTGCCATGATAATGGCCATTTTTAATTTTAAAACCTTGAAAAAACCCAAAAAGTTTCACAATTTTGTGAAGTCAATGCAAGCTTAAAGCATTGTAAAAATCTAGTGCATCTAATCTGGTTTTCTGGATTTCTGATTGTCATTGGCTATAAGCCAAACTGATCTATAGTAAAACAGAAATGAAATATTTCACTTTACATGCAATAAATATAAAATGTTAGTTTACCTTTTTGAATTAAAAAATAATTCAAATTGAAAAATTATTTCACAATATTCAATTATTCGAGTATAGTACTGTCATATTAGCATCATATTAGCCACCAAATAATGTCCTTTTTTTCTCCAAAGGAGCTTTCCAGTGTGTACATGTACCTGCATGCAGACTCAGTGAGGGTGGGTGGAGCTGATGATGTCACTGACCTAAATATTGGGTTATAGAGAAAAAGGAGTCTGAGAAAAGATAATACTGATACATACATAAATAACAAAAAAATTTTGTTTTAATTTAATTTAATTTGGGCAGCAGTCCTTCAAGTACTTCATACTTCAAAAATGTAAACTGTTTTTTCAAAATATGCTCAGATTCATAATTTACATCTCAAATGAAAACATTTGAGTACTCTATAATTCAAGATTTAAGATTTTTTATTTGTCAATTTAGTAGAATTGACAACAAAGAATAAACAAAAAAAATATAAAGCATAGAATGAGCAGGAATATATATAGCATTTAATGTAGAAACCTAAGCTATAATGAAAGAAAAACAACACTAATGCAATAATTAAATAAATTAGTAAATAATAGGTAGAAGAGCAGCATATAAGGTGTACAGCAGTACAGGTACAGACTTAGGGGTGCAAAAAGGTGCATTATAGTGCAGTTAGCAGCAGATGAATATACTAGACTGAAGTGATATTTAAGTCTGATTTGCAGCTGAGGTAGACCTCTTTTGATTTTGGTCTTTTGGTCCAGGGAGGCAGAATAGGTAGGTAATGGACAGAATTCAGTATCCTGAGAACCTGGTAGATGAAACTGTTCAGCAGTTTTGTGGATTGGGCCCAGTGGCTTTGGTACCTTTGAGGGCAGCTTGAAGAACAGTGCATCTGGACAGTATTTACAGTGCTTTTTTTTCTGTTAAAAGTCTACACACAATATCCCATCATGAAAAGTGAGAAATGTTTGCTTGAACTGGCCCAAAAACAGGTGGGCCAAGCTTGTAACATCATACTCAAAAGGACTTGAGGCTGTAATTTTTGCCAAAGGTGCTTCAACAAAGTATTGAACAAAGGCTGTATGTTGTATTTTTGTATTTTATTTTTAATACATTTGAAAAGATTTCAAACAAACTTTTCTCACTTTGTCATTGTGGGGTATTGTGTGTAGAGTGTAGAATTTTGAGGGAAAATGAATTTAATCCAATAAGCTGTAACATAAGAAAATGTGCAACAAGTGAAGCATTGTGAATACTTTCTGGATGCACTGTATGTGTGTAGAGGGTGGGAGGTGCCACTGGTGATGTGGATTGCTCTGCGGGTGAGGCAGGAGTTGGAAATGTCTGAGATGGAAGGCAGAGTGGTGTCGATGATCTTGCTGGCTGGGATCTCCTGAAAATAAACATGTCTGGCATGTGTGAATGTCTCCTATAAATACTTTTCTAATCTTTTGGTGAATAAAAGTACATCAAACTACAAAAAACATCTCATAAAATTTTAATTTCAAAGCTTTATATAAGAATTCACATTTTGCAGTGTAACATTTAAGGGTGAACAAAGGGTAGACCTTTTTTTTCTTGTCTTATTGACCTTTTATATACATGCATTTATACATTCTTGTGTAGCTCTTTGTAATCTGACCGCTATATAAAAAATATTTACTTATTTACTCACTAATATTTCTAATATCAATATGAGCTAAGGACATGAAATCATACATTTATCTACATTTTCTCACTTTTTGGCATCATATGCATCCGTGTGACATGTCAGAATGGACCAATAGAAATGCTCCAAAATCAATATTTTTTACATGCATATTTTTTCCTGTTTGGAGATATGAGGTTTTTGCATGACAGCAATATGTACTAGTTAGGGGATCAGTTAGTGGAACTCTTACAGGTGAACTATTCATTGGTTCTGTCTTTTCAGGACAGAGGAGGGTGGATAAAAAACTGTGTGTGTGTATGTGTTTGTGCGTGCTGAGAGGTGGAGGGCTGGAGGAGGGAAGAGGGGACTGTTGCCAGTAGTTTTAACATGACTGTTGGAAGAGTCAGCGTGTCATCCTACACCAGTGCTGTTTATCACCTGCTATATATTTTTCCCCCTTTTTTTCTCTCTGTTCTTCTCATTTAATGTCATCTCTATGGGAACCGACAGTGCCCTGGAAATCATTTTCAAAACAGCATTATTTGTTGGAGTGGGGTGGGCTCAGGGGTGGGTGTGTGATGAGGGGCTGAAATATGTCTTTGGCACCAAGCAGGCTGTGGTGGCAGGCCCTTGCGCAAAGCTGACGCATTAATAACCCTGAGCTCCAGGAGGAGGCAGGGGGGCCAGACCGTAGCCTTTTGTGGGGGTCCGGCCATCATAAAAGTGCCCCTTTATTGGTTCTTTTATCACATGCTGCCGTGCCACGACACACACAAACAGACATCCACTAGTGCGCACGCACACACAGACACACACAGACACACACACACACACACACACACACACACACACACACACACACACACACACACACACACACACACACTTGCCTGGCTCCCATGGCCTGAGGTGGGTAGACTTCCCTTGAGCTAGGAAGTGGTGGGAATGGACCCAGAGAGAAAGAGAAGAAAGAGAGTGAGAGCAAAAGAGAGAAAGGAGGGGGTTTCAGGGGTCCGCTAAGACCTTGTCTTTTTAGATTTCTCTCCTGCTGATTTGAGACCTTTATGTTACGTTATGTTATGTTATGTTAAGTTATGTTATGTTATGTTATGTTATGTTATGTTATGTTATGTTATATGTTATATGTTATGTTATGTTATGTTATGTTATGTTATGTGTTATATGTTATGTGTTATGTTAAGTTATGTTATGTTATGTTATGTTATGTTATGTTATGTTATGTTATATATGTTATGTTATGTTATGTTATGTTATGTTATGTTATGTTATATGTTATGTTATGTTATGTTATGTAAGTTATGTTATGTTATGTTATGTTATGTTAAGTTATGTTATGTTATGTTATGTTAAGTTATGTTATATGTTATGTTATGTTAAGTTATGTTATGTTATGTTATGTTATGTTATGTTATGTTATGTTATGTTATGTTATGTTAAGTTATGTTATGTTATATGTTATGTTATGTTATGTTATGATATGTTATGTTATGTTAAGTTATGTTATATGTTATGTTATGTTATGTTATGTTATGTTATGTTATGTTATGTTAAGTTATGTTATGTTATGTTATGTTATGTTATGTTATGTTATGTTATATTGTTATGTTAAGTTATGTTATGTTATGTTATGTTATGTTATGTTATGTTATGTTATGTTATATTGTTATGTTAAGTTATGTTATGTTATGTTATGTTATGTTATGTTATGTTATGTTATGTTATGTTATGTTAAGTTATGTTATGTTATATGTTATGTTATGTTATGTTATGTTATGTTATGTTATGTTATGTTATGTTATGTTATGTTATGTTGTTATGTTATATATGTTATGTTATGTTATGTTGTTATGTTGTTATGTTATGTTATGTTATGTTATGTTATGTTATGTATTATGTTATATATGTTATGTTATATGTTATGTTATGTTATGTTATGTTATGTTATGTTATGTTATGTTGTTATGTTTTATCCCACACATTTTTTCCTGTCTATTCAACCTGAACAAAATTCTTACAAAATTAATTACACTGATAATTATATTATATATCAAGATGGAGCTAGACTACAAAATAGAACTTTCTAAACCACTTCCACTTCGTCACTAATCCCTATTCATTTCAATGCATGTGGTTCATGATGGTTTGTGTCACATGGAGAGAAGACTCACCCTCCAGCAAAAAAGTTCAGCAGAACTTCACAGCATGTAAATGAATAGGGCCACCACACTTTGTGTAGGTAGTTGGGAATACTGTAATTCGGAAAATTGAACACTGCGTGAACCATGCAGCCACTCCCTTCTCATGGAGACCCAATATCTGGGTCAGTGACATCATCAGCCTATCTTCCTCTCACGGATCAGAGATTCAACATGTACACATGAACAGAGCAGTTAACATGAACTGGATGGCTGCTATGGTACTTAAACTGGGATTTATTTCAGATGGAGAAAGGACTTTGGAGGAGGCTGTCTTACTTAAACCTCATGCAATTCTGATACAATGTAGAACATTGAACAATGGTTAGATTCACATTAGGTCAAAAAGTGAAACATGATGAAACAATAGAAGTTGGAATTTCCATTTTCCCCAACAGCAATGATATTTAAGGTTAAAGAACAATATTTGGCAGCATATCATATAACTTTGATCTGAGAGATTGAGATGTATCTTTCAAAGCATTAAATACTGATCTGGTCTTCATCCAGTCACCACATGTGTAAACAATTCTTACTATGTTTGCATTGTATAATTTAATTATGAGGCCATTTAGAACTCATTATGAAATGGCTGATTAACTATGAGAACCACAACATCCGAAGGTTAAAAATTTCAGTCTGTTCCCGAATCAGGCCCACTCTGACTCTTACCGTAACCTCCATCCTTCACACTCAAATGGACAGCTATGCCAAAAAAAAAAAAAAAAAAATTATAACAGACTCTTATTTCATGATGTTGTCAGATTTGATCGCACTGATGTCAGGGGGAGCGGGTGGTTGTGGCCTGTGTTAATCAGCACTGTAGTTATGACATGGGGAGTTTGGCCAGTTGTTGGGGTGACGACTGGCGCTTCAAGGGAGGACTGACCATGTGCCCAGCTGGGCTCCACTTTGCTGGGGTGGCGAGTGGCCCAGACAGGCCTGGCATCTGGGAGGCTTTTTCACCTGCTTCAAGGCCGGGCCATTCACTTCGACCCAATTTTTGTTACAAGAGGCCCTCTCCTTGTGTGCCAGGCTAGCACTAAATACTGAAAAGTCGCCTCTGGTTGATGCTGGAGAGCGGGAGTTTTCACAGGTCTGTGGATAGTTTATTTACCTACCTGTCTTCCTGTGCCAGGGTAGGACATAATACCCTGTTCTTCTACTGCATAGGTTAAGCAGTATAGGGTTAATTAATTCTTTAAATTATTTGTCTACAGTTTTCATACCAGCAATCAAGTCATGTTAAATCTCAGGCGTTGTGTTCGCATTTTCTGGCCTTGACCCCTTCACTAGATCTGACTGATATAAATGTCTTAATGTATACTTTTAAATAAATAAACAACACAATAGTTTTGATATGCTCATCTCACAGCATGAAGATGAAATCCTACCTTACATTAGGAGATTAACTTGTTGATGCAACTATATTTGTGGAAATGTTGGAATTTTCATGTCGTTTTAGGAAATACAGAAGGGGGAAGGCTAACAGCAGAGATATGCAGTGTTTTGGTAAGATAACTGTGTTGGGGGCAATGTTAAGAATTTAGTGAGCAACACAACAACAATAAAGTCATATGGGTGAGTTGTGTTCAGTGTAGTGAGAGTATGGGGTGGAGAAATAATGTCTGGATTGCATCCGGTAGAAACGTCTGTGCCTAGATAGTTTTGCATGGATACAGTGCAGTCACTTCTTCCAGTGGATGGTTGTAGCAGTCCTATGGAAATCTACCACCATCTCATTGGTCTGATAACACAGCCCTGGGGGGAATCAGTGTTCAGGATGCTGAGGATGTGGCTGTTGATCCTGACTCTGTGGTCTGCAGGTCAGGAAATCCAGGACCCAGTTGCACAGGGATGAGGAGGTTTCAAGTGCTGCCAGCTTGGACACCAGGTTCTGTGGGACAATGGTATTAAATGAAGAACTAAAATTCATAAACAGCAGCCTACACAAGAGTCCTTGTACTTTAGGCGAGGGAGGGCCTGGTTGGTCACAGCAGTGATGGGGTCAGCTGTGGACCTGTTCTGTCTTTATGCCTCCTGGTGAGAGTCCTCAGTCACGTTGATAGTCTGCTTTAGGTGCTTCATCACCAACCTCTCGAAGCATTTCATGATGATAGGGGTGAGTGCAATGAAGGTGGTAATGGTTGAGGCACAACACTGAAGAGGATTTTGGAAGAGAGATGATTATGGAGGGCTTGAGGCATGGTGGAACTCAGGCCTGGGACAGCGAGGTGTTGAATATGTCCATCAGGACCTCAGGGCAGAGCTACAACCAGATCCACTGACAACCATCAGGCAGGCTTGCAAGCAAGCACTTCCACTGTTTTTACTGTGATGGTTAGCGGTTCATCCATGGAGTGGGGCTGCCGGTAGGGGATGGTAGAGTTGGAGGCCTTAAAGCAAACGTAGAAGGTGTATAGGATGTTGGGGTGCTTTGGGTAATATGGGCATTGTGATGCACCTGACGCCCTTCCAGTGTGGGGGACTTGAATGGAAATGACCCTGGATCTTGAGAGCGTATGTGGACTTTGCCCTCTTTATGCCCACCCGACAGATTCTTTGAGCTGCTCTCAGCAGGGAATGCACCTCTGCATTCTGGTCCATTTTTCTCATCCAGTAATTTTGTTATCCAGTGATTTTATTATGCAGTGTTTATGTTATGCAGTGATTTTGTTATACAGTGATAATGTTATGCAGTGAGTTTTTTATGCAGTGATGTAGTTATCCATTGTTGTTGTTATCCAGTGATTTTTATATGTTATTTTATCATTCATGATCACATGCAGATTTTGTTATGCAAATAAACAAGTATGTGCAACATTTTCTGCATTGTTTTTGTTATCCAGTGATGTTGTTATGTAGTGATGTTGTTATGTAGTGATGTTGTTATGTAGTGATTTAGTTCTGCAGTGTGCAGACGCTTGGATAAGAGGATGGCGGAATAGCAGGGCCTGTTAGCATTATCTTCTTAGCTTGGTTAGCATGCTGGCCTGCTTCTAGTTCCTCTTCTTTGAGAAATGCAAGGTTTTGTTAGAATAACTGTGATAAATGTGATGCTGACAGGTTATTGAAAAAGAAGGAAATGTTAGAGATACAGATTCTAGATCGGCATTCGCTCATACTGCCTCTACATGCTTCTCTGATAAGTAGAAATCTCTCCAATCAACATCATTTTTTTCTCTGCCAGTTTACAGTAAATTCATCATAAAACTGTGTACAATAGTTAGATTTCAATGATAATCATAATCATAATGAGTAGAAAGTCTTTGAACAAAAGTAAGTTTTTATTATTGTGGAGCATTGCTTTGGTTAGTGAAGTTTCCATGTTTTCCTTTGTGTCTACAGGTTTCCTCCCAGGGTTTCTTTCCACATTCTAAAAACATGGATCTCAGGTGTTCTGGCTCACTAAATCACCCTGGTCAATGTATGTCCAGTCCTCCAGGTGGACGGTCATTTTTGGTAGAGAGTACATTGTGCATAATTGCCTGCCACTTCTCGCCAGTGTGTGTTTATGACTGTTGAGCGTGATTTTGCCCCAATATAAAAAATAACCGACAGATTAATACAAAAACAGAGATAAAAGGGTCAAAATATTCTCTCATTCATTCATTTATTGCAATGCATTTGAACTAGATTGAATCCTTCGTTTATTCATTAATCTATTCACTTATTTTTCATTTATTCATTCATTGTGATGCATGAGCAAAGTGCGACTTAAAGACCACACAAATATAATGACGCAGTTAACTTAAGTTCCAGTCATTTTTCATTTTTTCCTCTATGTTTTCATTCATTCATGCATTCAGTCACTGCAGTACCAATGGACTAGACTGAGTCAATCTCTTAATCTGTTTGTCTTTCTGTGAGCTACATCCGTTTCTGATGTTATCTGTGAAGCAGTGACTGACTGTGTATCCTCTGAGATTTCCCTCTCCTGTGGGATGAGGCCAGGGCGAAAGCCCACACACACCTCCAGCCTCACCCTTAACCTCCACACCAACCCAGACCCTCTGACCTTAGGGAAATCAACTAAACCTGCAAATGGACATTGAGATCAATCATCACCAGTTTGTTTCTTCTAGAGACAAAGCAGGAGCATATTTGAGTCAACATCACAACCAGAATCACAGATTGTTGCAGTTGTATTGAGCTTATATGTCTGAAACTCTAGCTATGATTAACTTAGATGTTTAACTGTATTTTAATATGATAATGTTACAATTTTGCAATATATCATTGGTGTCACACAGACATCTTTTTTTTCTGTTGGTCTATTCAGAAATTGCTGAACAATTATCAATTATATATATATATTGACTACACTGGTACTTGAAATTGCCACCAGTAGTGTACCCATCCTGAATCAATCCTTAAAAGATTCTTGATGTTATGTGTCACTTATGCTTGTGTGTGGTACTGTACTGGTGCCCTATCCAGGGGGTATTCCTGCCTTGTACCCACCATGAGCCTAAACAGGATGAAGCTGATAAGAAGATGAGAAAATGAATTTATATGATGATTAATGATTCTGGTAATAAAATTACAATAGTTCCTTTGTAACTAGTGTTCTCAGTTCAAAGGTAATGTGCATGTTTAGTACACTGTAATAGGACAGTTAAACACTTTTTTAGTCACATATATAAGAAGGTGTCAGAACATTCAGCCTCATTTTTCAACATTTGTGAAGAAATTTCTTCTTTAAATCTAACTACACGGTTTTTAAGACGATTCAGACATTCTCCAGTGTTTACTTTTTGGGGATTTGTTCAGTGTATGAAGACAAAGGATCAACTTATTATGCACTTTTACACACATCATGAATCAGACGTATCATTTTTGTTAGGACTTTTCTCAAGAACAAATTTAAGACGAACATGCAGCCTGTTGTTGCCACAGTTGATAGAGTATTTATTTTCATCATAATTAAAAAATTACTTATTTTTACATTTACATTTACATTTTTTTTAAATGTATTCATTTTTTACCTTTTAAACTTTATTTTATTTTTGTTCATTGTTTTTACACAGTCATACCCAATCGAGCCATTCTGCTAATTCACTTTAGTGCCATAAACCTCTTTGGGATGCTATTCTAACTGAAGTTCTATCAGCTCATAGTATGAGCTTTAATATATGTACATGGTGTGTGTGTGTGTGTGTGTGTGTGTGTGTGTGTGTGTGTGTGTGTGTGTGTGTGTGTGTGTCTATATGGTGCAGCTATTAGCCTGTTCAGTGAAGTCGATTACGTGCAGATCAAATGATGAATGGCTGAGTTTGACACTATGGTGACGTTGTGTTAATTGGATTATTTATCCACAATAGCATTGGTAAGCGGCCACCTAGTACGCACTGAGCTGGACGCAGTGGGGCCATGGGGGAAGACAGACTTAGACTCTGTTCATCAAAAAAGTTACAATTATCAGGAAAGTGTTTGTGCTGTATCAAATAACATCTAACTGTTTCCATTCACATAACAGAGAAGCAGCAAGGATTTACAGCTATAGCTTAAATTAGGTTTATATCGTAGCTGTTTTTTTGGTTTAGTTCTTGACCCCCTTTTTGCTGAAAACGAATTACAAACAAAATACATTTGAAACAGCTGAAATCTCCTGACTGTTTGTGTGGTCCACTTCCATAGGGAACCCTCCCGGTTCATTGCCACAGTGCTAGCGGTACAACTTACGCTGCAGAAACCTGGCCCTGACTGTCAATTTTGTCACAAAGCATTTTGCTTTTTATTTTTGCTCAGAAACATTTTAACGCATGATTTTTAACATTGGATTAATATGTAAATCTCAGCGAGGATCTTTCTTTGGTTATTGCTCAAATGACATTTTTATGAGTTTGATTTTGAAAACGAACAGAACACAGGCTATATAAAAAGTGATGTATTAAAAAGGACAAAGACCCAGGTTTGCCCTCCAAATGCTGGAATCAGACAAATTACCAACACAATCAATCATATAGCTGCTTGACAATATTTTTCCCATTTAGGATTTATAACAGTTTGAAAAAAATGCAATTGAGAAAATAACATAGAAAGGGAGTAAAGTGACTTTTGCTGTTTGCTGAGTAGAGACTCGGCCTAGAGGATTTTTGATGATGGAGGGGCTACAAGAGCATCACTGATCTCTATAAAACAAAGTCACTGGTTCTGTAATAACTGGATGTTTAGAGAAACTGAAGAGGATTTTAAAAAAATGAAGGAAGGTAAGTAGAAATCGTTTTACCTACAGCCTGCTAACCATAGTTTAGAGTAAAAGATCCTAATGGATGCTTGTTCTTTGAACATTCTTTGTCGATTTCATTTACAAAATGTAAGGCCCATAATTTCTCTGGTGGTGAAAGTTTGATGATGCACATTTCATTAAAGGAAAAAAAGACAGGAGTTTAATGTGCTGGTCTGTGTGAGGAGTTGGAGAGGGAGCTGCAGGCTGTGCAGTGAGTGAGTGCCCACAAAGTGCTGATCTCAGGTTCTAAGACTTAAAGGACCCATATCGTAGGTATCTCAAGTAACTAAAGTACCCCTACAAAAAAGCCATGCAAACTTTCTTTTCATCATCAGTCAAACTATTATGTATAATAGTATTGACTTTATTTTGTAAATCAGTGCTTAATGATGTTAAATCAGGTAAAAATGTAATTTAGGCTTTATAACTCAGGATCAGAGTAACTTACAATATTATACATATATCATAAACTATAAGGCTTACCCTGTCTAACCATGATCTCATGAATATGTGATGGAATATCAGGAAGTAATCTGGCTCGTAAAACAATTCACTAATTTCCATTAAATTGAATTAAATCTGACATAAATGCCAAAGGAGTTTTCCAGTGAATGAGTTACTGTTCTGTCCATGTGTACATGCTCAACCTGCATGCAGATTCTGACACTGATCAGTGAGAAGGGGCAGGGCTAATGATGTCACTGACCCAGATACTGGGTTTGGAAGAAAGTGAGAAGGGAGGGTCTGTTTGTTGTCTTGTTCTTTCTCAGAATTTCAGAATAAATGTCATAAGATCGAGATAGTACTGTTACATACATACCTAAGGTTTTGAAGAACGTTAGACACCTGTTCAAACCAAGCTTGCCCACTTGTGGTCATGCAACATTCATTCATTTTTATTTGGCATAGCAGCATAAAGAAAAGGCCTCTATATTGCCTCCAAACTGCATACATTCAGTGGAAAATTCCCCCGGATTGTTTTTTATTAGGCTGAAGTTCCCAGGAGCCCAGCGGCCAATAAAAGCCAAACCAGATAAAAGAGAGAGAGAGAAAGAGAGAGAGAGAGAGAGAGAGAGAGAGAGAGAGAGAGAGAGAGAGAGAGGGCATTAGAAGAGAATGAAAGCTGTAAAAGTTTCCATATTATCTTGTGAACTGCCACGCTCACCTTTCTTAGAGCATCTACCTTCACCACAGTGCAAGGAGTGAGAGAGATTAAGACAACTTGAAAAAGAGAGAGAGTGAGGAGATGGATGGGAACTTTTTGTAGCAAGTCCATAGCACCAGTCCTGTGCTTTGCATATTTAAATACCCGCTTTTTTCACAGCCCCTTTTGAAATTCATTTTTTTATGGCAGCAGTGGGGGCAGCAGAGCTTAAAGCTCGTAAATAAGGGCCATTGTGGTGCAAAAGCAACCTGACTGAATCAGCAGCCCACAACCAGCCACCCACCCCCTGCCTTGTCCAAATTTCCCACAAGTCCCTGCCCTCAACCCACTTACCAACCACCCCATCTACCCACCCACCTTTCCAAACCCCCTCTCCCCTGGCCATTGCGTGTGTATGGATCGCACCGCAGGCTGTGGCAGCTCGTAAAGACGAGCCTGAAGAGACACGGAGCTATCTGAGTCTGGAGAAGATAAACAAACCAGGGTATTCAGAGCACTCTTTATGGGCTGTCCCAAGAATCCTGGCCTCCGTCATCTGCCTAGTGGAGGCTTCTGGACCTTTAACTTCCCCCAAAAGTTTCAACTTTGTGTTATAGTGTTTTGGAGATACATTATGGATGTACTTTATTGAATTGTATTAAAGGAGATTGCAGTAGAAATATTTTGCAGCTGGACAAACTTTTCAGGAGAAAGTAAAAATCTTCAATGGAAGTCAATGTAAAGATTTTATATAAAGTCCTTTTGCAGCATTTTTTGTTAACAGAACTAATTTCATCTCAATTACCTTTTACTTTTATTATTATCACTATTAACACTCTTAAACTGCTACGTATATTAATAATTATATCAGTACATTTGAGTACAATGGAGTTTAAATGAAGGTGCTCCCATATCATTTATTAATCACTTAATAATTAATAATTTATTTTTAAGTTTCACAAAACCATCCTGATGGCTTCTTAACCTTCAACAGAATTATTTTAAGCCTATTTGAAATATTTCTATTGGTCTGTTCATCAT